>JAQGBE010001725.1:0-10115 GCA_034698225.1 Scheloribates latipes | reverse complement strand
CTGAACCAGAACTGACTCGTTCTCTGCACACAACAGACAAGAGTTGTGTCAATCAAATGGTTAATCAAATTAAATACTATTGAAAACAAACTGTTAATCGCAAGCAAACCAAACGATTGGAAGTAAAGGACAAAAAACTTTTTGTATTTGATTTTCATCCCGGAGTTGACCACCGAATAAAACGGCTTCGGAATTGAGGCCAAAGACTCTTTTGCTGTCCATTTGTCACTTGAATACGATATGAATGCGTTGCCGTAATACTGACCAATAGATTGACAATAGATTGGTTGTCAGTGACTATTAGCCAAAACAATACTCACATCAATCAGATATAACTTTTCCGCGATATTAACGCAATTCTCGTCGATATCAATGATAAAAGTTGTGAACAAATGATCTGAATTCACATCTATCGGGAGCTTTCGGTCGAATTTCGGAATCGCCGTCTCATCAAACACTGAGTATTGGTTATTGTTGTCTGATATCAAATATGATTCGTTAACCAATCGCGTCAGTGATGTAAACGATTCCAACACTTCTCCAGACTTTTGGCATAAGTTCGGTAAGCATTGGATCGAATGAAGCGAAAGAACTGCCGATAAATGTGTTAAATGAGTCCAAAAGCACTTCATTTCTGTTCTTCAGGTAAAGCCTTTGAAATGTTTAACTTTTCTAATCAAATGCCAAGATTTCGAAAATCTATAGATCGCTCGCGCATGTATCACAGTTAGAATTGGATAAATTGGCAAGTTGGGACCAAGATTTCCCTGTGTGCATATATAAATTGTGCCATTATTCCGAACATTATTCCGAAAGAATTTTTGAATTAACTTTAGCCATTCAATAGTTATGACAACTTACTAAAGTAATGAGTGCTCTTAGTCTATTTCCTTTACAATTTTCAACAGTTTCATTTTGATCATTTCACTATTGGTCATTCTAAAGGGTTATGCAATAGTATCCTGTTTAAATTAACTTTTTTTTCTTACCAAGACAACTCCATTAATATATTGTCATAGATAATTCACTTTAAACACTTGGATTCAAAAAGTCACTCTAATATTGCCAATACAGCGAATACCAAACTCATTTGTATTTCTGTTGATCTTGACATCAATTGAGAAAAGTTGCATAACCTAACCAGTAGTGGCCAAGCTCAGCCGGCCAGGGGTCGGTGAAATTTTGTGGTCAGGGGGACAAAGGTGGTAACCTAACTTGATCAATGTTTAGAACCGATCTGATCGCAATGTTCCACTGCTCGTCGCCCGCAAATGGGACAACTTGAATTGTCTAGATTATTTCCTAACTGCACTTACCATTTGCCACTTTGCATCTTCTTCTTTCGGTTGTCTGTCTTGTGTCGCCCGCACTGCTGGCCAGACAAAGACCAAGACATAGAGGTTTTGTCTTCAGACAAGTATCGTCTGGTCGTTGAACGTTATTATTGAGCGAAATATCGACTGTTTGTGTCCCGACTCGAGACTCGAGACTCGAGTGACAGTCACTGACAGATCACTTCACTTCCATTCAGATCCACAGATCTCTTGTGGTGATCGGCGACGATGGCCTACGCCAAACAGGTATGGGAGCCGAACGAGTCGGAAGACCTGGACTTCGTGTACACCGATTGCGACAACCATTGCAACGAAATGTCTGAACTCTACAGCTATACCGAAGAGAATGAGTTCATAGCAAACAAAACCATCTTTGAAGAGCTGATGGAAGACATGGGCTTTCCCTTGAAGTGGACGCACATGTCTGACCAGCAGAAGTGTCGGGTCGTCGAGCGGTTGGCCGAAGGCATCGAAATGTGCGACAAAGTGCGGCGAATGCGGGCCATCCGGGCCGTGCTCTACCTGGTCCAGGGCAACTTCGCCGAGTGCCTCGCAATCGACGAACAGCCCAAACACTGCCGACAAAACGTGTTCTTCTTGTACGAGTCGGGGATCTTCGCTCTGTTCGTCCAATTGGTTCACATGGAGATCGAGAACAGTCTGTCGGCCAACTCGGCGCTGAGGAAACCGACCGTCAGTTTAGGCGATTCGCAGGACATCCGAATCATTCTTTCGGTTTTGTATACATTCGTTGAAGTGATGAATGTGGCCAATGATGGCGATACCGACAGCCAGAAGAGATTAAGACAGCAGTTCTGCGAAGAGCTATCGCAGCCAAACGGCAACGAACTGCTGGCCATAACTTTGTTCCAAATGACCACAAAGTTCTGCAACGGATCTGCGCCTCACTTCCCCATCAAAAAGGTTTTGCTCTTACTGTGGAAGACATTGCTTCTGACTTTGGGCGGCAATCAGACCCTGAAAAACAATAAGAATGTCTATCGGAAGAGATGTGGTTTGACTCCGATAACCGACGACACCATCGAAGTGACCCAAACCATGAGAGCCGCCTCTCCTCCGGCCAGCGCTACCGATCTGATCGAAGCCCAACAGCAAAGAAAACTGAACCGACCCTTCAAAAGGCAAACTGTCATCAAACAGAACTCGATGATTGGCGAAGACATGACATATCAGGACTATGAGATCAACAATGATGCCAATGAAGACGAGATGATGGCCTCAATGGGTGTCGACGAACGTAACAACTCTTATGATAACGGTATTAACACAGATAAGAGCGAAACGCCGGTCATCGACAACGAGCGGGAGATAAGAAACAATGCCAATAATGTGGAAGCCATGGAAGAATATAACGAAGAGCGGCCGCCCTCTCCGCGACCCAAAGAGCCGCCCAAAACCCGATACTCTGAGTTCAATTCGAATGACAACCGAACGATAGGAGCGATGAATAAATTGAACGAAATAATGGCTAAATTGCCTCAACTCAATAAAGGGCTTCCATGGGTGCCCAAAGTGCGCCAGAAGGACATCGACGTCTTTCTGGACAACACTCGGCTCAAGTTCGTCGGCTATGTCTTGCCTAACGACAGGACCACGACTGCAGGGCTGCCCGAACCCATTCTCGAGGGCATTTCAATACTCGAGCGACACGTTTATATCTCACTGTCCGAGGTCCAGATGAAACGCGAGGAAGAGCTGACCAAATACCCGCTGACATTCAAAGAACTGGATGAACAGCCGCTGAGTTCACCGGCAGAAGTGTTATATCAGGCAATGCTGCCGAGTCTACCCCAGTATATGATAGCTCTGCTGAAGATTCTATTGGCAGCCGCGCCCACATCGAAGCCGAAGACCGACTCGATTAACATAATGTCTGATGTGTTGCCTGAAGAGATGCCGATGACTGTTCTTCAGTCGATGAAGTTGGGCATCGATGTGAACCGACACAAGGAGATCATTATCAAAGCCGTGTCGTCCATTTTGCTGCTCCTTCTGAAGCACTATAAGATCAATCACGTCTACCAATTCGAGTACATCAGTCAGCAGCTAATGTTCGCCAATTGTATTCCATTGGTCCTCAAGTTCTTCAATCAGAACATAAGCGCATACATCACATCGAAGAACACCATTTCGGTCATTGACTTCCCGGCCTGTGTTATCGGAGAACAGCCCGAACTCACTGCCGATACACTCGAGTTCGGCGAAACACAGGCCTACTGTTGGCGAAACGTCTTCAGTTGCATCAATTTGCTCCGCATCCTCAACAAACTGACCAAATGGAAGCACTCGCGGATCATGATGTTAGTCGTCTTCAAGTCGGCACCCATTCTGAAACGGGCGCTCAAAGTTCGTCACGCGATGCTCCAGCTCTACGTCTTGAAGCTGCTAAAGATGCAAGCTAAGTATCTGGGCAGACAGTGGAGGAAGTCCAACATGAAGACCATGAGTGCGATCTACCAGAAAGTGAGGCACCGGTTGTAAGTACCCATCAATCAGTCGCTCAGTCAATCAGTACCGCTAACTGTCGTGCAATCCGACTCCAGGAACGACGACTGGGCCTACGGCAACGACCTCGACGCCCGTCCCTGGGATTTCCAAGTAAGAGACGTCCGCTTGAATTGCTTGGCTCTCTTACCAAATTGCAATTGCACTCTAGGCCGAGGAGTACACACTGCAGGCCAACATCAATCGGTTCCATAACCGGCGCTATGAGAAGCAGTGCTCGACCGGTGTATCGCAGCCGCAACTGCTGTCCAACGCCTCTCTCAACGCAAACCTAAACGCAAACAATTCGATGTCTTTGGAGACCGATATTCTCCAACCGGTGGACAACAATACCCTCTCTATTCTGAGCCGAGACATCGAACTGACCAAAGAGTTCACATACAACTACGAGACGTGGCTCGAGAGGGAAGTCTTTCAGTTCAACATCGACTGGGACCAGCTCTTGGCCGCGACCAACACCGTCGACATGTAATCGGCATCGGATGACATCGGATGACCGCCAATCAGTTCAACGCTTCAACTCATGCCTCGAACGAACAATTTATTTATTTATTTATTCGATTTTAGAATTAACTCTTATTATGTATTATCAATAGCTTTGATGTCTATTAATATAATCAAATCGCATGATTCGAATAAAACTCCATTAATCTTCACGATTCACAGCCGATCAGTGATTGCATGATAAGTTTGACCATGTTCATGTTGATTTGCATGAACATGGTCTCATTTGTGGTTACTGTCAGACAATGTCTATAATTTAGATGAGACGCGAACACAACGACATTCGCCACTTATGTAGTGTTGGTGAAGAGGAAGGAGAAGTAGGTGAGGATGTATTTGGTCAGTCCGTTCTCCGCCAGTTTGCCTTTGGCTCGCGAGCCCCGCGGCGGCAGTGCTTTCTTGCATATGTTGCCGGTGGGCGGGAAAAATGTGCGAGGACACATCATGGCAGTCATTCCGCCGAACGCCTTATCGGTGAATGTCTTAAAATTCTTCTGTCCTTCGGCTCCACACGACTGACCGATCATATGGTCGGTGCAGTCCTCCCAACTGTTGTGACCGCAACACAACGTATCGATGCGTTCGTCGATCTCTGTTCGGTTGACCGCGAAGTCGAGTGCAGCCAAATAGTTGTTGTTGCAGACGGTCTTGTGCTCTGTGGTCGACAGCACCTTATTGTGGATGCAAACCGAGTTCGCCAGGAATCCTAATATAGGAAAAGGATTTGAATACGATCTAGATCAGATTCAGATGCTTCAATAATAGCTATTATATTAGATAGATGCTTCTGATTACATTATTATTCACTAGACTAGTTTCAAATGCCTTTAATATACTCTCTGTTCTCTTTTATAGCCGACGAGATATGAATTATTTGAAAATTGTATTATTGGTATCACATCTATGCCAAGGTATCAGTGGTATCAGTGGTGACCCGGGAGGACATCGGCCCTCGTTTTGCAACTTTTATCGTCTGATCAGAGGATTACTATTTATAGTTAACTTTCTATAAATTAGATTATATTCTGTAAGGCATCGAATGAAAGCGAGATAGAGATCGTATGGCCGACCAATTGGGTCAGTAGTGACAAGGACTGGCTATACAAGAGTGTCGTGTCGTGTCATGTCTTGGTCATCTCAGCGCTGTTGTGTAATTGTTCGTATGAACTATTGAACATTTACTTACTGTCGCGAACGGGTCCGGAATCGCAGAATTGTTTGATTGTCTGTAGAAAGTGTTCAGTAATGAAGTCGAAGATCTCTCTCTGGAGTGGTGTTCCGCACCGTCTTATATAGCCTTTTATGCATTTGATCACATCGTTGACAGTTCTGACCGCAATATACGGACAAATCAATTGACATATTTAGTGGCAGGTCTGCCAATATTATTGATTAAGTTGAATGGATTCGGTGAAATAGACTGAGTTATTATAAATAGACTAATTTTAAGTATAAGAATCTTTTTGAGAATTTAGAATTTGACCATTTTAGTCAAATGCTAGGACTAATTATCAAGAATTGTTTGTATAAATGCAAAAAACGTTTGCTTTGCTTACCCGCAAAGTTTGTCCAATCCGTCAGATGTTGTGATCACTTCCGTCGGATTCGAGCCTTTGGTAAGCGCTTCCAATTTGTCGAGACAAGTGTCCACTTCCTTGAGGTGACATTGTTGGTCAGAGCGGTTCCGATTGGATCGACCTTTAGATCGACTTCTTGTGCGCTGGGCTTCGGATTTGTAGACACAGACCAGAAGAGCGATGCCTTCACACAAATTCAGAATTGATTGATACAAATAATTGTTTGACCGAAAGATAACTTACAAATAATTTTCGTTAAATTCATATCAAAAGCTTTACAATCAATGGCTTAACAAAAGTTTTATTTCAATTCGGATCTAATCGATCAAAATTAGTGAAAGTCTTTCGTCTCTAAGTTTAATCGACTTTTAATAACAGTTTAAACTTTAAACGAAAGTTTTTCTTAAGTGAATCAAACAAGAGATCCGACGCTACTATAACTTGTTATTAGTGGCAGACTTTCACCGTTACCGCCAACCGAACCAATAACCCTAAATTGGGACGAATCCCAAAGTTCATAGCTCTCTCTCTCTCTCTCTCTCTCTCTCTCTCTCTCTCTCTCTCTCTCTCTCTCTCTCTCTCCCCTCCCTTTCCAACTCTCCTTCCATAGAACTGGTCTTAGAGCCGGTCACTCAACACATATTGTCTCCGAACGGCAAACAAATTACACATTTCTAGCAATTTGTTCGCCGATTAGATAGCGATCGACTGATCGACGCCTTCGTCACAATTGCCGACTCTTTTGAAGCTTTGATTTGCAAAATACGATTAGTTCGCAAATAATTTCCTAAATTTTTGTTCATTTCTTGAGTTTATTTTTGAAATTTGTGACCCAATTGTGAAAATGATTGGAAAGTTATATCGATTTCGATATTCACCAACTTTTCAGCCAATTATTTGCTTTTCTCAACCATTTGTCAGATAATTATCAAATAAAAGCAAAACAAATCTCAGACAAGATTTGAGATATAATACAAGTTTTATTCAGATTATTGATTGAAGTTTTGGTTGACTTCAAACCAATCGAAACCCTTTGCGTGCAATTAAATAAAAGGTTCGTTACTTTTAATTGGATTTAATTTTGGATGAAATCAATAATAGATGCAATCAATAATAAATTTAGATACAGATACAGATCAGTACATATTCTCGGTGTTGGAGGAGCGCGGTGTTCTGATCTTGTCCAAGTTCTTGGTGACCATGTCGTGAAGGGTCGCGTAATGGTTGCGCAGTTCGGCCACAACTAACCGCAAACTCAAGAACTCCTTTTCGTCGATCTCCTGAATGGTTCGCCGATAGTCTTCCTGTAAGTCAATGGCAATTAGTTGCGGCAAATCTCACGACCGGTGGTCACAAACCACGTGCGGGTATTTCGCCACTTTGGCCACTGTCTTGGCCCGAGACAGGAAATACCGGGACATTTGGTCAAAATAAGCGGCCGCCTCGCCCTCAACCGTCCGAATCTCACCCAAAGTATCCTCCTATCAATTACCGGCTCAATCAGTCATTTCAAACGAAGCAGTCATATGTTGGCAATACCTGAATAGATACACCGAAATTGTTTCCGTCTTCGATACGAGGAATCAAAAACAAAATCCACATTTTTAGCTGCAGTTTGCGTAGAGAGACAGACAAGATAAGTCGGTTGTCACATCAGCTATGGATCGGTCACTGACCAGATTGGCGTCTTCGACCAATTGCCGAATCAACGGCTTAACCATTTCTATCAGATCGACGACATGTCTATTACAGGGCGCGACACCGTTGGGCAGAACCAGGACTTTAGTGCCGGTGACGCCATCGCAGTCCACTTCCGTGTACTTCCGCTTTTTGGCCTAAACATCGGCGAGCGGTCAGAAAACTGACGCAAATGTTGTCAACGATTGTCAATTACCGGCAGATCTCCGTCGGAGTGATTGGCGAACGGCGGGTCGGGAACCGGAATGTTAATGTCGGTACAGATGTCAGACAACTTCTTGATTGTGAATTTTGCGCTCTTTACCATCAAATCGGTAAACTAGTGGTCAGAATAGCGGCGTTTGATAAAAACACTTACGGTTAACAAAGACTGCAATTCGAGAATCTTTCGCGGAAATGTCTTGAGGACCAGTTCCTCGGCCTCTTTCTTGATGGCCTCCTTGAAGTCGTGCACCTTTTGGTGACAATCAGTCATTAATACAAAGTGTGGTCAGAAGTGGTCATCAGAAGTGAATTGCCATCAAAACAAACGCTTTGACCAATCATTTTGCCATCAATTTAGTAATTGGCCGATCAATTCAATTGAGATAATAACCTGTTTATTGTAGTCATTGGCCATAATATTGATAATGAAATAAATAAATCAATAAAATTGAGTTATTTTTTAAGAATTCAATTAAATTATTTGATTTAAACACGTGTTGAGCGCAATGACTGACTGACTGACTGCTCATTCACTGACAAACCATTGGACGCAAACCGGTTCTCACATTTGGCGCCAATATTGAGTCGTTTAAATCATTTGTAAATCACTTGTTTTGCTTATAAGTTATTACAACTCAATCAAAACTAACCAAACTTACGAATTAATTAAATTTATTTGAGACGACAAAATAATGCAAGAGCAATATAGGAAGACGACAATCGTTTCAATCATTTGTCAATTGCCTTGACTTTGTTATCGAGTTTATCCATTTGTTCGAAGAGTTCTTTGAAACTGATTGAGTCTTCTTTGTGGTGATCGTCACTCGAGGACACCGGACTGTCCTTCAAATGCATGCTATTATCTGTTGACTGTATCGCTCGCTTATAGGACTGAGTGGTGGACACCGATTGCTCCAATTGTTTAGTACAGACATTGACTTTCTTGGAGTGGCCCTGAGCTGTGAGACTGACCAGGAAAGAGGTTCCGATGTATACGTATTCGAAGATCATTATTACAGTCGTGTTGAATGATATCTCGTTGTATATGCCTTCCAAATGAAGAAGTCTATGTGATGTCTATCACTAATCATGTCTATCAGAACTCACTCGAAGAGGCGAAGACCGACGAAGTGAGAGATATAGCGATTGTAATCCAAACCAAGTTTAAGACCAAATACCAGAGAATCAGTCGTTGGTTCCAATTCTGGCCGTAAATCGCATATAAGTATAGACCCATTGGAAGCAAATTAAAGAAATTTATTATTACAATCATTTTCAATATTTTTAGCTCTGGTTCTCTCAAATTAATGAAATGAAACAACAAATTAAACATAAACAGCAAAATGGATCCAATGTTAAGAATCAGAAGTACTGATTGAACGGAAATCAAGTTCTTAATTGACTGTATATTCAGATCTTTTGTTCTCTTCACTGAATTCATCGTCGAATGGATTCATTCAATTCATTCAAATGACAATTCAGTTGTGAAGTAGTCATCGATTCTATTGATTCATAACGAGATACAAATATTGTTTAACCCGTCTCATTCAGTATCCAATTAGTTAAATAATTGGAATAGAAGTTCAAATTAATTACAAATCAAATCACAAGTCTATTATCCGGAAAAAGGTATTTAACGCTCATTTTAAAAATTATCAGTCAATTCCAGTGGACTCTCGTTGCAAATGTTGGAAAGTTCTTCTCAGAGTCTCCGATTGAATTGTTTCTAGCAATTGGTGACAATTGTTTCTACATTTTCCCGATAATAGTTATGTCAATAATCGGAATAAAAGTGATATTCAAAGAAAATATTGATTCTAAACATCGATTTATGTAAAATAAGTTGGATTTGAAATTCAAATTCTGAATCGCAAAACAAATAGAATTCAATATTTGTTATACACAATAACACAATTCGTTAAACATTTATATAAAATCTATGTTCAGATATAAAACATTCTTATATTCTGTAAAATATCGTTAAAATTCAAAAATACATTTATAAGGCTTACGATTAGTACAGAATTGTATTAATAAATAAAAAGACATCAAATAATAGTGATGTGAAACACAATGCGATTCAATGGGCTCTCGAATGGACATCAGATGACCACCGATTAAATGTTGACTGAATAGAACCTCTCGTTTATTATGTGATGTCTTGTCAAATATCAAATTCAATTAATTATGTGATGTCTTATGAATTGTTTGCCACTTAAAAGTGATCAAGTTTCAAATAGAGTAACCCTGTCGGGGCCAAAGATCCCAGTAA
>JAQGBE010001724.1:0-10119 GCA_034698225.1 Scheloribates latipes | reverse complement strand
AAATTCAGATACTTGCTAAATTGTAATGCCTAATTGTAATGAATAAACTATTTTGAAGCATTGAAAATGTACTTGTTGAAACAAAAATCAAACCTGTCATTATTATATAGCAAGGGAAATATAAACATAAAGAATGAACAAGCTGAGCTAATTAATTAAGCTAGTTGTTCCAGTTGAATACCAATGAAAAATGTCATCAATGAGATTGTTCGTGAACCGTGCACGAACGATCTCCATGTATAGTAGAATCTCAATGGCCTTGATTGCACAATATTGACTATTGGTTAACTTGTTGATTTGTAAGATTGTGAAACGCCATTATCTCATCTTGATAATTATTGTTTAGAATTCAAATGTTGATATTTCAATAATAAGTTAATCACTTGAAGGTATAAATTCTCCGACTATATCTTCTTTTAAGTTGAATAGTGTTCTGAGAATTCGATTATCTTGTTCAAATATAAACAATTTATATTACACAGGATACCCGAATATATTATGCTCATCCTGGATTTTTGGCTAAATTATCACAATGATTCCAAGGTTATATTAATTGAAATGAGCTATACAGATATTTAACAAGTTGAGATCTCCATGAATATTTGTGAATTTTCCCCAATTTCATATGGACTGATCACTCAAACCCTGAAAATTCCTGATTAACACTCGACGTCTGGCAACCCTATGCCTATCAGTGAACGGATAAAAATAGTATTGAAATTTCGTAAAACTATTACAAGAAAACAAGTAATAATAGGAAGTTAAGAGTTGGACTCATGTTATACCGATCATTACCGAAGTTATCGGTCGACATCATCTTGGACAAAACAGAGAAAAATTTAATTCAAGTGCTGTGAAATAAGTTTTAATATTTCATATAAATTAACTCGAAATTATAGATTTCAAGATATTGTTACATAGCTTATAACAAATTTTCGACAAGTGAAATGAAGTTGTTACTTTTCATTTGTTTTTGTTCATTTCAACTAATACTAGTGCAAGGTAATCGACATTCTAATAGAGTTTCATTTATCTTATTATTAGCATTTAGCTGGTTGTGGTCGGAATTTCACTTCTGATATTGGTTATATCAAATATAACGGTAAGAGCGTAAATAAATAAACCTTGGGCAAAATTTCAAAATTCAATTCGAATTTTTATAATTCACAACGCAGCTAATGTGGATTTAGGAGACATAGATAAAATATTTTGCGAATATCGAATCAAATTATCCGAGAATGAAAATATCACAATTGAGTTATTCATGGTTAATCTCGAAACTGGTTATGAATGGCTAAAAATATACGATGGATCAAATAATAAATCGAATTTGCTTGCTGAATTTGTTGACGTAGAACCTCATTATAATATATTCCACGCGAGAAATGAAGTATTGATACAACTAAAAAGTGACAAGATCGAACTCAGAAGTTCCAAGTTTGAATTGAAATATTGGGCAACGAATAAAGATTATCAAGGTAATTTATTGATTTATCCATATCATAAAACGCTATTATATGTTTATTAAGTGTATATTTAGGTATAATGAATAAGGATAGGTAAAATTAAACTCATCTCAGAGAAAGGAAAACTTCCTCTTTTAGAATATGCTCATAAAATAGAAAATAGCTCTTAAAAAATTTCATTCAATTAAAGCGGATTACAATCGAATTACGACGGATTTAATATAATTGAAATATATAATTTTATTCTATATCCAGGGCTGGGCGAGTTCGACCCTACTCAGGGGTGGATCAGGGGGTGATATTGCGCAATTTTCAGCCAAAAATCCTAGGGGGGGATCAGGAGGGTGATAGACAAAATGGCGGCCGCCGCCAATTTTCGGCTGAATCCAGTTAAATTAAGCTTAATTACGTCCGATTTAAGCCGTTCTTTTGATTTTAAGCCTATTTAAGCGTTAATTTAGTTAAATTAACGTTAATTCAGCTTAATTGTGGCTAAATCCAGGTTTAATCACGATTTAATCCGGCTTAATTTACCGAAAATGGCTGCGGCGGCCATTTTCAGGGAGGGGTCCAAACTCAGCCTCAAAACTCAGGGGGCGATTTTCGAGATTTTCCGAGCCAGCGGGGATTTTTGGCTTATCCCCCTTGCGCACCCTGTCTATTTCAGTTGAATGGGTCTATCGTTTTCCATCCGATGTAACACGCTAGTGAGTTATGAGTAAACCAGAAAAATTGTTTGTTATGGACTCGATTGATTGTAAGATTGAGGTTGGGACAAACACGTCATTTATTTGCGTATTAATATATTACGTCATTCTTCAAAGTAAGCTTTGGAGTAAATCACAGGTAACCAAGCCAAAGCCGACTCGACGGGGATCGAGTGACGAGGAGTTTTCAAAAAAATTAGGCTAGCAACAGGCTAAAAAATATGGCGTCGGCTGCCATATTTTGGCTTAATCCAATTAAATTTAATTTCATCCGATTTAGGCCTATTAGTCTGCTAATTAAGTTTAATTAAAATAAACTAAATCAAGTTTAAATTCAATATAATTGAAATCCCCAATATTTGAAAATTTTGCTCATATATAACATCCGGGTGCTACATCCGATGGAAAACGGTAATTAATTGTTGAATTATCGAAAATGTGTCGAACTTTTCCCGTGATCTAATGGTATCAGAAGGAAACATGTAAAAGACCTTGCATAATTTTCAATTTATTTATTGGGAGGAACAGGAAATTTCCATTTTGGATTTCAACATTATGTAGTTAGCAGATTTTGCTGAAAATTTCAGATTTTTAGTTTTTATATTTGCTTAGTTATTGACCAAGAACCAATTGTTAGACAAATATCGCTTTCTAAACCCATTGTGGGAAACTTTTAGTGTGATTTGACAGCATGATTAAATATTTTTTCTTAGGTCTTTCTTATGCTCACTATTTGTAAAATTTTTTCTAGAAAATTGTGACAGAAATTACACTGCTCCAAATGGTGAAATTAAAAATTCACTTGATCGAATTGGATACCAAGATAAAAATATTTGCCAGTATCGAGTTAAATTATCCTATGGTGAAAATATCACAATCAATGTGAAATATGTTAATTTCGATGGTGGCCAGCAATGGCTCAGAATATACGATGGACCTGATGATGAATCAACTCTGATTGCTGAATATAATGGAGCAAAATCTAAACGAAGCAAGTCGAATCACATTTACCATGCTGGATCAGAAATATTGATAATATATGAAAGAGAGGAAGTTCAAAATATAAAAGATCAAAAATTTTTGATTGAATATTGGGGACCAAATAAAGGAAAGCATCTTGGTAAACTTTAAAGATTTGTATAAATACTAATGAAATTGTCCATACAGTGGCCGAATATAACATAACAAATATGAATGGCACGATTTTAAGTCCTCATTTTCCCAATCCATACCCTAATCTCGCGAAATACTCGTGGAATTTTGTGGTGCCCAACAATTGCTTGGTTAAATTAGCTTTCTTTTGTGACCTAGATCCTGATTATTATAAACGTTATGATGATGTTTTGCAAATTTATGATGGTGAATATTTACTAAATCTCACCGGACGATTCACGACAAAATATAAATCTCTTACGAACATGGTTCGATTGATATTCCACAGTGGCGATCAAGATCAGAGAAATAATGGCTTCATTATTAATTACCAAGTTCAATGCATAGGTGAGTTTCATTAATATAATCACTGAGAAAAAATACATTTTGAGTAGAATTTTAAAGGATCATCACGGTTAGTAGAAAAGAATCGGCCTAAGTCTCAGATTTTGATGAATATCATATATGTGATAGCCAGGGGTCAGTAGTGGACAGAAATGAGGTCAATAGACACAAATGACGTACCAATCGCCACCAATTACGACTAATCCGAAAATACAAAATTGGCAATATCTCAAAAACTATACATGGTGGAAAATCGAAATTTGGTAGTTATATTCAGCATTCTGTACTCATAATAAAGAATTAAAAACATCCAAAAACAATCAATAACGTCAATTTCGTTGACTTGAAAAATTAAACGTCATTTATTTCAGTGACGCCCCAGAGGTGCACCAAATTTTTTTGATGAAAAATGTAGAAGACACTTACAAGTATATGATGACATTATAAAATACCAACTCGTGTGACCTTGAGCTTAGAAATAGGTGAAGGAGACGGAAATCTGCATGTTTACCCCCCATAACCCCCCAAATAGGCCTCCTAAATGGGGGAAGGGGCAAGGTTATTTTGGACGAATTCCTATCGGAAGACCGATTTGTCAGGGGGGTATCGGATTTCCTGCCTGAAAATGACAAAATTTGGCAATTACACCTAGATTAAGCAATCCCCCCCAAATTTTTATTAGCTGGCTCGACTAATTGGGTGCCCAAATAGGGGGGTAGGACCAATAATTTTTGTCAAATTTCTACCCTGATACGAGATACCAGGGGGGTATTCTACGATACCCCCACCTGAATCGCATGCCTGATGCTAATAATAAATTTGGAGTTTCCACCATGTATAGTTATTGAGATTTGGGCACTTTTGTGTTTTCGGATTAGTCGTAATTGATAGCGATTAGTACGTCATTTGTGTCCATTTACCTCATTTCTGTCCAACACTGACCAATGGCTATCACATATATGATATTCATCAAAATCTTAGACTTAGGCCGATTCTCTTCTACTAACCGTAGTAGTCCTTTTGACAATCAGATTATTTCATAGATATATTAATATTGAATAATCATAATATGTTGGCACATTATGAAAATGGCCAAATGAATAGAATCGACTCCAATCATGTTGTTGTTGATAATTGTGATACTATAATAAACGAAATTGCAAATATTATAGAAAAATTCGATTATATAGTCAACACTTTCACAGTCTGTGATCGTTATATATTTTCATATCATGAAAAAAGCAGCAAGGTTATCCTATTTGACACAACAATTTATAGTTTTATTCATCTGAGTGAACAAGTGAAAAGTTTAAAAATTCTTCAAGAAAATGTGAAAGGAATTGTAATAAACAATGTGATTGATAAATTAATATTTTGGACGATTGGCAAATATCCCGGTATATATCAAGCTAACATCAATGGCACACAGGAGAAGATAATTATCTATTCGGCGAAGAAACAAATCAGCCAGCTGACAATTTGCTACAATGATAACTTGTATTATTTCATTGACAGTGTTGATTACACTATGTTTTCAATAGACTTCGAAGGAAATAACGAACTTGCTTATATGAAATCGTACGCACTATTCGATTCGGTGGTTAGCATGGCGATTTTCAATGGTAATTTTTATCTGGCTAATCGAACTACAATTTATAGTGTTCATGTGTTTGCGGATAAATCAAAATCACCAAGTGTCATGCCGATATTTAAATCTAACCATCGACATAATTGTGCAAGATACAATTGTGATCATATTGAGCAAATAATGTTTACGTTCAACAAGTCAACAAAACTATACTGGAACAAATATATTGATGGCAATTTACGTGTCTTTTTGCCAGAACCTTATAATTTTAACGAGCTTGAAAAAGCAGTGAACTTTTCTAAACTTCAGAATGAGGATAACAAAGGAATTGAAATTCAAAATCACTTCACAACTTTAGGTAGGTGAATTTATATATCATTAATAATCATTGATAATCATTGATAATCATTATACAGTCAATTTTGTCTAACTGCATTATTTTTTAATTAAATTATGCTCTTAATTATGACTTTAGCAAATATTGCGGAAAAATATCGCCGTAAAGAAAATTGTGGCACAATATTCACCGAAAATAGCCGTTCAATAGCTGGACCTGGTCTTTGGGAAGATGATCAGACTAATATGTTCTGTTCATATATCATTAAATTACCGGCAAATCGAAGCATATCCATTTTACCTAGTAAAATCCATCTGGTTGATGGCGAAGATTGGTTGGCATTGTACAATGGAGAAACATTTAATTCGAGTTGTCTTGCTAATTACACAACATCTATGAAAAATTACTTAAAAGGAATATATTCCACATCATTTACCAGCAGCATCGTATTAATTTTATTCAAGCAAGGCCATTCTAATCGCACTGGAAATTTTAGAATTCATTATTTTTCAACGAATCGAGGTAAGAATTGATTTTTGATTGATGATCAATTCTAATTAAATACTATTGAAATTTTTCAAGCTGAAATAAATTCAACTAGTTACTTTGGTTTAGTAACTAGTCATGGTAATTATCCTACTGAAGGTGCCTATCCCAATCAGCACACTATATGGAACATACGAGCGCCGAATAGTTGTTACATAAAACTTCAGCTTAAATATATTGAACTGCTAGTATACCATTATCTGGAAATATTCGACGATCAAGTTAGCATTGCTAAATTCGAATCAACATGGGAAAAGTATTCGATGTTTAAACTAAATCAGATGGATTAATTTTTATTATTTACAGCCCGATTAAATTATTTGAGGAGATGGTGTTCTTTTCAAGATCAAACAAAATTAGATTGGTGTTTCATGCAAATATATATGAAGGCAAAAGAAAGGGTTTTAAATTAACCTATCGTTTTGAGTGCGTGGGTGAGTTCACACATACAAATTTACTACAGACTACAGCAGCTAACATCATGTTCTCATACCGCCTCTACCCAATTTACGCGGCTCGGGCCGGCTAAAGTGTAGTGGTCATATGATGGCCGGCTTATTAACTTAAGCCGGCCCCCAAAAAGCAATGGCTCCGAGTCATGCAGCGGCGCTAATCTCTTAAAACCTTTTCGAACTGATACAATTACAGAGTTCAATTAATTGTAATCAAATAGCATGGTGATTAATTTTTAATGAGACCCGGATAGTAATTAGCTACTTCTGTTTCGGTTAAACCGGCCCTTCCTTGCACAATTCACATAAGGCGGCCCAGCCGGGCTAATTCACTTATGCTGGTCTTTTTTGACTATCTAGCTCAAAAAAGCCAATTCGTTTAAGCCGTGCAAAACGGGTAAATGTGGTATTACTATCATTATCATTGATTATCATAATTCAAATCACTGAAAACTCCTTTCCTTTTTCTATTAAAATTTTATTATTTTTTCAATAGACATGATAATATTCGGATATAATTTATTAACACGAATGGATCATTTGGAGAATATAACAACCACTGAATCACATGAATTTTGCAGCCAAGCATCTGAAACAATCGAATTCGATTATATAATCAACTTGCTAAAACCTTACGACTATATCTACAGTACGATTAATGTGTGTTACAAATATCAGCTAGCTTATTCGAAGAAATTTGATCTAATTTTTTGGTTTGATAAAACTTTTAAAATGATTATGGTTAAAGATATTGAAAGCAAAAGGGTTTATAAACTAGCTGATGTACTAGATGGAACAGATTTATTTTTACTTAATCATGACATTTCAAGACTAATCTGGGTCAGTGTCGATAAAGTATCAAGGATTTTTGAAATGAACTATGCAGGATCATATGGGAAATTGATTTATTCTGACGCGAAACAAATTTCCAATCTTGCTATTGACTATCAAGATAAGTTATATTATTTTATTGATGTATCAACTACTGAGTATAGTTTATACTCAATAGACTATCAAGGTGATGCTGAAAAGTTGCACGTGCAGTCATACGACTTGTTTAATTCGATAACAGGTATCGGCATTCACGATAAAAATTTATACTTAGCTAAAAAAGATAAAATCTGTATAATATTCAATGTGACTCTAAAATCAACAAGCTCAGAAATTGTTTACACAAGCTCAATTCATCGAAAAGATTCAAAACTTCAAACTGAAATCTATTCTAAAGATATCATGACACTGTCTAATATTACTCGTTTCAATCATGTAACATTTATGTATAAAATTATGCCATGAATAATAAACTCGGTCATTTTGTAATCAACAATTGAAATTAAATCCGGATAACTTTTATCAATGATTTAGTTTTAAAAATAGATAATTACGAATATAACTTGGGCACTGCCTCTTTGGATTAGTGCCATCATTGGCTAGAGGTGTTCACAGTTTACAAATGTAGAGGTCATTGCAGACGAGACGCAATGCTGTCATCTGATTGGTCACCACTCTCAGGCCAATGTAGTGCAACCTCTAGTCAACGAGGGCACTCGGCCAAAAATCTAGTGCCGATTTTATCAAGATAAACTGATCTCAAGATAGAGCTGGTCCAGAGCGAAACAGAACTCTTGTCCTCTGGCGAAAGTGCCTTGGTAGAATGTGAACGCCCGGTTGGTGTTGCCCACTGTGACCGCGAAGTTGTCTGTTTTCAGTGACTTTTGATTGTGCAGGGTCTCCGCCAACTTGAAGGCCACGTTCTGATAGCACCAATGCAATTGGTTGAGCTCATCGGCGTTGTCAGTGCACTTGCTGAAATCGTTGCTGGCCAGCACTTGCTTGGTCAGTCGAGCCAATTCCTCGTTCTTAGCCGGGTCATCTGACATGTAACAACCCGGATAAATTCTGATAGGTGCCTTTTGTGCATCTTGTAAAATTTGGTGAATGGATTTCTGAGAATAATAACAAGGTTAATTTGATTAGCTTCTCCCAGTTAATCAAATTATAATGGTTAAATTGTATACCTGCTCGCATTTCGTACAATTAGTTGGTGTTATTTTCTCTTGGAAGACCAATAATTCTTCTGCTTGGTAGCGCATCAATAGCTGAGTGCTTTCAACAATGGGCCTTGATACTGTCACCATGCTCACATCTCGGCCAATCAATGTCATCCATCCGTTGCCGTACTTGCTATTCATTGACTGTTCCAATTGAGCGCCGATATTATCAATCTTGGTCTCATTTTCGAGCAAAGTAATCGTGGTATCGAATGCGAACCTTTCCATTTCCAAGTTCATTTCAGATCGGATAACTTGGAGGGTTTCATTTGCAACAATAATAGTGCCAAGAGAGGCAAGATATAAAATAATAACTTTGAACATTTTCTTTTCACAACAAATGAACTTGGTAACAATGGTTTTCTTGAATTAGCCAGGCCTTTATACACTATAAGCGGTGCGAAATTACCAGGTGTTTAGTTGAACAGTACATTGTGAACTAGTTGTGAATTGTTTCTTGTGAAATCTGATAATCGGAATAGTTTGATAAGTATCAGGATGCAATTTAAAATACAAAACAAGTATCATGCGCTTTTTCCTTGATAAAAATTTTAAAAATAAAAACGAACGAGGTAATAATTGTTCAAAATATTTTATTTCAAATGATTGATCACTAAATTTTCACAAGAGCAGTACCATTAATAATCTAGTACACGTAAATTAATAAAATCTATTAAATTGACCAGGATGTTCCTGAATCAATGAGTATTAGGGCTATTTACAGATCAGCTAAAAGTTTATGATTATTCGGGGAAATAGTATTCGTAGACCTCCTTATAGTTTTCGACCTCTTCGGTAGCGCCGCAGAAATCCCATTCGTGGCCAGTCTTGCAGAAGTAGTGGTCGCCGTCCCGACGGCACGCACCCGAACACCTCTCGCCGCGCACAGTGTAGTTGTGCTGGAAGTCGGGTCGCGGCGAACAGTAGTCCCAGAGCTGACTGAAGCCCGCGTAATGGCACCAGTAATAGGTCTCGAAGTTGAACCTCTTTCCGAGGACACAGTCGGTAATACACTGTTTGCCAGTCCTGGTGTACGTCCGGCGGCCTTCGGACCTGTGCTCGAGGCAACCACCATCGCAATTGCAGCCGAAAATGTTGCACGCTCCTTTGCCGCAGAACATGCCCTCGGGCAGGGGCTGGCCGTCACCGCACATCGACTTCTTGGTGATGTGCCGCTGCACTACCGGACAACACTCACCGCGCACATGATGGACAACTGCACAGGCCATAATCACCAAGACAATTAGCTTGTACATTACGACAACACACTGTAGTTTCACTAAAATACGTTTTAGAGACAACCAAACTATGCTAGTTAACACAAAATAAAAGGAAATTGATTGGCATTAAACGTGTGATTAGGTAGTTATCGCACTGTTTATTCAAACAGACAAATTGTTATCTAGAACAAATTTAAACAAAATTTTTATCACTAAATTTATCACTAAAATTGGTAAACAAATTATGCGATAATC
>JAQGBE010001723.1:0-10123 GCA_034698225.1 Scheloribates latipes | reverse complement strand
GGCGTATTTAGATTTCAATAGAATAACAACATGTTTACATTCATAGAATTCACCTGAGACTGTTTCGCCACAGTTGCCAGTTAATCGCATCTGAAGTGAATCACTTTCTACCTAGTACACACACTACCTTGCTTTTATTCAATTCCCGAATCATTATTTCGATCTATGATTTAGTTTTATACCTGGAATATAATTTTGAATTGATTTTATACCTATATTTCGAAATGTCTAGGTAGTAGAATCAATATCTAGGCTTTAATTTGTTTGTTTTTTTCCAAGGATAAAAATTGGGTATAAAGAACAGCCCAACCCTGATTGTAATCCTGGATAAGTGCACTGCTTGATTATGGTAAATGATAGCTGCAATATGATCTGGCTGATTTACGGTTCACGTTTTTCTAGATGACTAACAAATGTGACCACAAAATTGTGCATGATTACTTAGTCTAATTAGCCTATGTACACACAGGTATGTACACATCATTGGCAAATAACTAAATATAGCCACGAGCATAAAAAAATAGTACCAAGAATTCTTAGCAAATACAAGTAGTTCATCAGTCAATGAGGCAAACGTATCCTGATTAGTTTTGTTGCTGATCTATCTTGGATGCAACAGATTACTTAGCCAGACATTAATAGTATTAGTAAGTGAATGCATTGCATTTGGATCGATAATCTTGTCAACTGAGCTTGATCAATGTGGGAGAGACCTAATGTTATGCATTGATGAGCCGCACTCTGAACTGTAATGAACATGCAATTTGTGATCTAGTTATATGAATTTTCAAATAATTCGACAAAATAAGTGACATGCTAATTAATTTATATATCTAGTGACATTTATTCTTGTGAATTGAATTATTTTTTATATTAAAAATGTATATTCTCTATTAAAGGTGCATAGTTAGCCCCCTTTTAACATAAAAGTGCTCAATTAAATTATCAATAATTCAATCTGTATTTATTCAGAAATTCCAATCGAATAAAATCAAGGTATGATTGGATGGCAAGCTATTTTAGCATGACAACATCCTGGTTACTGTATTTTGCGTGCGTTGCGATCAATTAGCTAGATAGATGTAATACATTTATTCTATTGGAATCGCAACTTGATTTCTATTTGACCATGATAATTGTACATGTAAAGCCCATTAGCAGTGGAAGAATTATGCATACAGCATTGGATTACTAGGGTGTTATTATAATTGACCACGCACTTTTTAGTAGAAAACAACCTGTTTATATTATAAGCTTATTATCTGCTAGTTTAATTTTTAGCTGAATTTTGTCAAATAAAATGTCTAGGTGAAATTTGTAGAGCCGCATTAACTTCGAGTACGATTAAGACAAAAACTTGGTGAATTATATATAATTTTTATCCTATAATTACAGTTTGAATTTATTCTATAGAATCTATAGAATAGATAGAATCCTATGAACATCCATATTAATAGAGTTTGCTAGCTATATCTGGAAACTCTTTTGATTTGTAATTCTAACTAGATAGAGATAGAAACATTTCACAACCAAGATGATTCACTATTTCAAAAGAGCAACCTTCGTTAACTATTGATGCATTCAATTTAGCATGATAAAAAACTATGATTAATGGGCATACGCTCACTTAACTTGTTCTCTGATATTGAAAAACCCACGCAACTTGATGATCAAAAAGTGGAACTAGCTTGATTCAATTTCAAATTTTTAAACTAGAAATTCAATAGCATTTTCATTAGAGATATTCTGTTACTGTGTGTTGCAGTGAAGTGGCATTTGGGGAGTGAGAGGACGGCCAAGGGTTTGGAATGAAGAGGGGTTTGGGTGGGGAAGGGATGAGAGGGGACAGAGATATAGATCTCATAGTGTGAGCCATAATTATAATCAATGTTCAGATTAATGTCTGAACCAATCAGTGCCTGTATTTGACACTAAAACCTACAGTCAATAGGAAAATAGCTTACAATCAATAAGTAATCCATATTTTAATTAACTCACAAAAAGAGAGTACAATTCAAAGTCGAAGAGCACTCCAGAGTAGAGATGTATTCACAATACAGTATTGACGGAACACATCAAAGACCACAGACTGACCGACGCCTCCGACCAGTGTTCGTGCAATTCGGCGTCAGTTAGACTGAGGGCTCTGATCGGCCAATAATAATAATAGTCTTGTTATCTTATAAGCTCGCTATTATCTTGGTCACCCAGCTTCAGGGCTCGAAGGAAAATAGTCTAAATACCAAGGCAACGTTCCTTCTTCATGCGGGCTCGTGGCCAAACAATAAGCGAGCTGAAGAATAAGCGAGCAGGGTTGTTTTTATTAGAATTTTGTACGGTTATCAAACCATAAATTATTTGGACTAGGTTGAATGCACCGATTCACCCGATCTTAAAATATAATCCGGGCTCAAAAAGGCTCAGCGATTAGCATAAAAACAAAACAAAACGAACCGGAATATTATTGAAAATCCAATAAAAGGTTTCTTTAATTTCACTGTTTTGTTGTTTTCATTTTGATCAACAAGATAATATTGAGCTAGATGGTTTTCCTAGGAAATGTGATTTTGCAACCGTTTCAAAATGAATCTTTGCCATTAGTGTCATGGTAAATTGAGTGGACAATCAAGATTTATCGTCATGATAAACTCGATAATATCGAGATTGCCTTATTCTTAACACCAAGCTAAATAATAACGATCCGGGCTGTGTAAACAAGGTAATCAGATTGATGGATAAGAAGCTTTACATGGCATTAACCCAGTTCTAATTGCCACTATCTAGCTCATTCAACCAGATTATCAAGCAGACACGTTGCATATATTAATCAAGTTCAATTAGTTCTGACAAGACCCCTTACCTAGACAATAATCTCCTGTCTAGCCCAATTAAGCAGGCATACCTAATTGGCCACCCAAGGTGAATTTTAATACTACTTCACAGGAAATTAGAAACTTATCTCGGCTTAAATTGCTCGCCGATGCCTCAAAATTAATTTGTATTCACCAGTTATTTCCAGATTTCAGTATCACCTTGTTATAACTTCTAATTAAAGTGGAGGCAATTTCACCAAGAAATTTAATATCAAGATATAATTGTGTTATCAAAATGACTGGAAAATTCCTGAGTCAAGGCATCGGCGGTCGCATAACGGCTGATAAACAGCGGTCGCGCCGATGCCTGACATCAAACACGAGATGGCAATTACCGATAATCTTGTTGGCCGTGATCTGCCACATGCGGTCGACCGCGATTGACGTGATAGTGGCCGCGCTGACGAAAATGGCCACTGCCTGGATGAACGGGATCAGCTTGCACATGTACTGGCCGAAGTACCAGCTCCTTCTGATGATGGCCAGCAGTGTGAACGGCATGCAGAACAGACAGAGCAGGAGGTCGGAGACGAAGAGGTTGACCAGCAGTATGTGGTTCGATGTCTTCAGCTTCTTGTTGAACATTATGACCAGAATGACGCACAGGTTGGCCAGAATGCCCGATATCATGAACACCGCGTAGAAGACAATGATTAGCGCTTCGGTCACCACATCGAACATCCGTTCCTTCTTCAGGTAGTCGTCCAGTATTTGGTCGATTTTGCCGAAGTCACGGATCTCTTGTTCGGTGATATTGAAGCCCAGCCGCAGAGGACTGGCGGCGATACTGACGCCCGAATCGGCGCTCATTATGTGTCGGCTCTGTTTGGGAACACTTCTTCTCGAGAGAGAGAACGACTCGAAACGGCTCTTCACTTCAAATGTATAGATCAGATCCACACTCGAGAGCAGAATCTTTTTGAATTTCAAACTAAGCGAAACAGTAATACCAAGATTAGAGTTGGAAAATCTCCAATCAAATGAAGTGAAATCGAAGCATTAGCTCAGGTATTATCTTGGTGAAATGGCTCATAATATTAGACTTTCACAGAATTCTATTAGTCTATTGAGTGTGTGTTCGACTGCAAACAGAATCCCAAAGCACTTAGACTTAGACTATCGGTGAGTGTCTGTGCTGTTCAGCTCGTGTCCAGTGCTGTGCGACTGTGCGACGGCCGCACTAAACACTGCCTTCATTAGGAACGGCCGATACTAATGAAGAATATTTATGTGATCTCACGGATTGTGTTTATGGATGTGTTGGTCTTCTGCGGCCGTTCTGACCATTTCTTTACGGATCGGTTGGCCAGAGGTTGTCGCACAGCACAAAACCCGGTGCTATAAACTGGGGATTCTATCTAATTAAATATATTTGTTAGCAAGGTGTTTCGTATAGAAACTATATGGAAAATGCTTGTTTGCTAGGTAGCAACTTTATTTAAATCTATAATAAAATCATAAATTATATTATAATAAATTTATATTAGTTTAATTAAGTTGATAACCATAGGAGTGCTGTTTAGGGGCTTATCTGAATTGATTCATAGATAATTTCAAATCAATAACGATATCAGTCGGTGCAAGTCAAAACCGCCTGAAGTACATAAAGCACATTTAGTGTGAGAGTCAGAACGGCCTAACAGTGACTGAGAGTCGCGCATCGATTGTGCGCTTCATTGCAATGCGCTTCACAGTCACTGTTAGGCCGTTCTGACTCTCACACTGAATGTGCTTTATGTACTTCAGGCGGTTTTGACTTGCACCGACTGATATATTCTTAGCCACTTCAAGCTAAAATTAATCAGGATTCTTCCAAGAAATTTGATACAACGTATAACTTTTGATAAACAGCTATTCAACGTTTGAATGAGCAAGTTTACTTTTATGGATTCTTTATAAGTTCTACAAGCTGTAGAGAAAACGAAAAAGGAGTTTGATAATGGTGCAACTTACATTCCAAACATAGACATGGTGATTTTGAAATTTAAAATTCAATTTTAAATAGATAAATAAAAATTATTAGCTGGCACATTGCAAACACTGTTATGTCTAGACTCTATGTAAATCATCCGGATAGATTTTCTATAAGTTGCTTGATTATTCTGATTATTAAAGGTAAGCATGTGGGCATCCAGGTAAACAGGTCGTATCTGGATGAGTTAAATATAAGGTTGTTTTAAAAAATAAATAATATTTAAACTCGTAATTGGATGTAATCTTCGACCCCTCCTTGTCGACCCCTAATGATGCAAATGTTATACATCAAGAAAACATTTTTAACTTTCACTTTAACTATGAGCTAAATTTCTAGGAAAACCTTAACCTATAAATTTAACTGGCAACCTTATATCCTTAACATTTTAATTAATGAATTTACCTAGGCGAATTATGGCGAAATAGTGTTTCGAAATTTTACAAAACCAAACTCGTATAATGGTTCTGCTGGATGGAAATGAGTCTAGCAATTAGTATAATGATGGTCCACGTAATTTTGTTTGTTCTTGTTAACCGAATTTAATCTATAGGCTTTTCTAAGTTAACAATCAAGTTTTCAATCCGGATTGAAAAACATTAAATTCGGTTAACAAGAACAAACAAATTACGTGATGATCATCATTAGACTAATTGCTAGACTCATTTGAATAGTTCCATCTAGCAGAACCATAAGCTACCAAGATAAATAAATAAAACTCAATAAATCAGCATGATAACTTTTCCACTAGGGTCCTTGTTCTTCCCAGTAGATAATGACCATTGGAATATTCCTGCTGTTATAATTGCGGATATAATTGGCCAGGATTATGAAACGAACAAGCCGGAATAAACGAGAGATCTATCACTTTGAACAATTATTGTTGGCCATTGGAGCGTAATAACTAGCCAGATAACACGTGATATAGTAGCATGGTCATAAAACATAATTTGCGCAATGTGATTATTAATATAATGCGGGTCTGCAGAAGTTATCTTGCTTAAATAATTCATATGATAAGAATGTCTTGGTTTATTGGCTCAATTATCTAGATAATATACTGCGTCTCATTATAAGTGCACGAAGAAGAAGAAAATCACCTTGCCATTGAAAGATTATTGCACTAGTTAGTGTAGTAAGATAACTCCAAATTCAATTAGCTTGATAAACTAACAAGATGTTTTGTTTTCAACTTGAAAACTCAAGTTTCAATGGTTTTGTTTATCAAAATTTTGAATTTAATTAGTTTTCATTAATAAAATATATCAAGGTAAATATATGATTCTCTCTCGGAAAGAGGGGGTTAAGTCCCTGAATAATCAACGCTGACTTAACCCCCTCTTTCCGAGAGAGAGTCATATTTTAATATATTTCGTCCCACTCTCATGAGAGCCAATGCCAAGTGGATAAGTGTTTTTAAGTGATCTAAGTGGTCGATAAATGGGCAGGAACAGTTTAGCATCTGACCACAAAGGGAACTAGGATGGAGTGTGACGGAAAATTGCGATTGTTTTCTATCCTGGCAATCGATTAGTATGCATACTTTATTCTTGGAAGGCATAACAAAGTCATAGCCAATCACACGCCGTTATCCAAGTATATTATTGAGTTGGCTATTTTTGGACTAGGAGCAAATTGTCACATGCCTATTGATATTTGATACTTGGCCACAAATTAATTTATCGTACATTTATCTTGTCTAATTACAATCTAATGAATCTTTCAACTTGCAATTAGGCAAATTCTGGCAATGCAAGAACGGCTTATTAATAACTGCTTATGTTAATAAATTACGCCCTTTTATTCATTGATAATATTACGATAAATAATTCGAATTAATAAACAATATTCTCGTAACAAGTGTTTATCAGTTAAAAAATATCAGCATGGTGAATATTATTTATTTTGTCCAATACATTTTGTATGGTAGCAGTTGTTAATAAGCTAAAAGTTCATCGAATTTAAAACCTAGTCTATAAACTAAACCTTAGTTGGTATTATCTAAATAAATTCAATACTATAATTACAGTTTTGAGAATTTTATTATTTATTTTGTCCAATTCATTCAATATTAAGCTTGGAGATATTTACGAACACCAGAATTTAGCTTGGTTAATAATCAACAAGATAGAGTATTTTTAAACGGTGAAGTAAAATTTTGAAACAAACAAGAACAACTTGAATCAACATCAATATTAGCTGGATAAATATCGGAATACTGTTGGGATAAAAGTAGCAAGCTCATAAATGGTTGTGACTGAGCGGAATGGCGCCGGTCGGCCACGACATGGCCAGTGTCTTCGCCTGGTTCTCCTTGATCTGTCTCTTGATGTACGAGTGCTTGTGATAGGAGCTGAACCGATGAGTGGCCCGAAGAGCGTTCAGCACTTTCTTCAGCCGATTGCGCGCCAATGACTTTGACGTCTTCAGTGACGTGTTTTGCGGCAGAAGAGTGTCGTCGTTGGCCTCGTATGACGTGTTGTGTTGCGTCCAATCGGCGCCCTTCAGCTCCGAGTCGAGGTCGAGCCGTATGGCCAGCACTAGTCGGATGGTGTAGAGTATGGCGGCGGTGGTCACTGCCGACCAGACGGCGGTGCAGCCGATGGCCAGCAGTTGGACGAGAAGGAGACGAACCGAACCGCCGTATATGAGACCCGTCTGGTCTTCAGTGACGTGCAGTAGAGTATCCTTTTGGACGATCAGCGCCAGAGCTATCATACCTGTGCGGCACAGACTGGCACTCAGTATCGAAACAGTCATTTGCATAAAGGGCTTAATCAACCCGCGCGGGAATACTAACCCCAAACAGATGAGAACAAATGTATGGACACTGTGTTGATCGGGTCGTCGATTCGGGCCATTCGGAGCGCCGGTATGCTCGCGATGGCCGCACTCGAGCCAATGTAGCCGATGAGCAGTGACTCCCAGGGCTGGTATAGCGTACAGCCGGCGGACACCGACACCAGACCTGACAGCAGACCGCAGATGAAGAGCTTGATATCGAACTTGCGTTTGCAGAACACAAAGCTTAGGACCAGTCCATTGATGCCACCCATCGATGAGGACATGATTGAGGACACGACTGACCTATACGGACGAGGGGTCAGTGGGCAGGGCGTAGAGCCACCTAGATGATTACCTCGATGCGTATTTCCACTTGTTGTTGGACACGCCAAACGTGGCCGACATGTGGAGGCCTACCCATCCCCACCTGGGAGAGTGAGACAAACTGTAAATGTTTAACTAGTTTATAAATATACTATCGAAAGAGACGTATGGAAGAGAGTAAAGGCAAGATTGAACGGAAAGAATCCCTCTATGATAGGAATGAAGTGCATTGATAATTATTCCGTACTTATTCGGGTCATTCCCAGTGCTCTATAATACAAACAATCTGGTAATCGATGGCTTACAATGCTAGCGACCCATTGCCTGAATAATCGGCTGTCCATTGTGGCCGATAACCCGATGAAATTAAGCAAGCTTATTAGTATGAATGTTGCCATGTCAATGGCTTGTGTCGATCCAGCTAGGTGTAGTGTTTCGTGTGCGCCAATAGCCCCAGGGCAAGCTCTTTTAATAATACAGGCAGAGAGAATGTGAATGCTAGAAGGGGCAATTGCGTAGTATAATCTAGGTTTATTGCCTTCTAGCAACGTGTCTATTTGTATTCGCGGTTCAATGTTAGCTTGGAAGTTTGTTACTAGGGGAACATGTTAGCATGATAATCTAATAAACGGATTTTTAGCGTTAATTAAATTTAAATAATGAAATTATTATTAAAAGCCAAGAATAACTATGTTAAGTGACATTTATCATGGTATTAAATGTTGAAAGATTAATTAGCCATGATGATAGTGCAAAATAGTGATGATACCTAGAGAGGGGAATTATCAAATCGTGTTAACAAGCTAAAAGGGTCAATGTCTATGGACTAGTCTATAAACTAAACCTTTGTTGCTGTTATCTAAATAACTTCAATACTATAATTACAGTTTTGAAAAACAACATCAATTTGCATGGTGTGTCTCTTTGATGAACAAATCCGTCCGAATTTCACCCCGAAACCTTATTAATCTTGTTCGTATTTATTTAATGTTCTATATTGGCACATTATCATGCTCAATTGTTGAACGAGAATAATATTTATTCATCAGAGACTAATTATCTTTTCACAAGTACAACAAATTGTGCTTACTCAATATTAATTATTCTGTAATTTTCCACTTATAATCTAATTAAATGTTCAGCAAAAAATAAAATTCCAATTACCAGAGCATAAAAGTGCCCAAAAGTGCGTTCGTCGGCGAACTCATCGCGAATTTGCCTGCATTTTGCGTGAATCGGCCCAATCGTGGCCTCAATATAATAGTGGCCATCAGTCCAGACATACCTAGAATGCAAACATTCTTAAAATGTGATCGATATAAGTGATTCTTCAAATGTCAACATATTTTTTATAGTAGGAAAAACATCAGAACAAACAATGCCCTGAGCTATACGATAGAAGAGACACTATTGATCTAGCTCAAACACTCGTAATTGTATCTTGGACAATAGCCAGAGTTGGCCAGAGCCGACTGACCTGCCAGCAAATGGACTGTCGAACAACCGGCGACATCGATGGCGTTCATCTGCCGGAGAAAGCCGTGCGGCGACCAAATCCAATAACACTGGACAGAGAAGGCGATGGTAATGAAGAACGAGAAGAGACTGTAGGCCAGGAATGTGATCCGTTCGGCCATCGCTCCCAACACAATGGTAGTGGCCGTCGAGGCCAGTGACAGCCGATAGGTATAGCGGGCCAAGAGTTGGCCCATATTGGCGGCGCTCGAGTCGACGGCGAAACTGCCGAAACCGATGAACGGATTGGTGTAGTCGTCGTCGATGGTGTGCGACAGTCCGTAGCCGACCGACCAGAAGGCCAGACCACTGAAGAGCGGATCGCAACAACTCTTCAATATTATGGACACCTATTATGTGAAGAAGTCATTGAAATTGTAATCATTACCTAAAAGTTATTTAGAAATAAGGTATGAGTTGAATGAATGAGGGATTCTTCTGATGACCTGATAATAATTTAGACCAAGTTGGCACTGGGCAACACATTTATTCTTGGTGAAGACAAATACTATTGTTTAAGAGATTACATATAAGAGATAACGAATAATGAATAATAACAATACTTTGGAATAAACTTCATAACAATGAAAGTGGAAATGACTTGAATTTTTGTTTTTGGGGCATAGATTTTATAATTGAGTTTTCAGATGTAAAT
>JAQGBE010001722.1:0-10126 GCA_034698225.1 Scheloribates latipes | reverse complement strand
GCTAAATGCCAAGACAGGAAATTTTCATAATGTTTATTTCAAACTAACTTTCCGGTCGACTGCCAGTGCTATTGGTAATGGGATTAAGCATGGTAAATTTAAAAATTATTTAATTGGAGTTCGCTCTACAAACACCCGAATCTGAATTACTATTTGACAGACAATAATATTAATGTTAATTAATTAATTAAAAGAATGCGTTCTATAAAAGATATTATTTATTTTGCTAATAAATAGTTATTTAGAGCCAATAGAAGCGGTCGACCGATGCAACCAATTAAGCAATTATTGGGTTCACTCTATGAGAGGCGGAGCTGTGGTTGTGGTCACTCGTATCGAATTGCAGTATTGGGACACTAAGAGGGGAAGACAGCGATTAGATGGTGGCAGTGACAAGTGGTCAGTCAGTCAGTGACGGCCAGAGCCGATACATTACATTGAGATGTAGAGCACGAGCGGCGACAGCACTCGTCCACTACTCCTCTGACGGTGCGGTGGAAGTGACTCATGTCGTGGTGATTGCGGAGAAGAGCCAGAACCGAATAATTGGGACTCTCGTCGGTCTCGTCGGTCGACAGTAGTTCGTTGTCGTTCCAAACGGCTGTCGAATTCAAATAAATAGAGAAATCAATTCATGAGAACTCTTCTTCACTGCAACAGTAATTTAGATCGACTTATATTCTGAATATTGTTGTTCACAATATAAGTTGGTTTGTATTGAATCAGAATTGCATCGAATTATAAATACAAATATCATGTTTAATGAGAGCATTTGTGATCAGATCACAGACTATTGATTGAAGTGCACTCAAAAACCTAGACTGTCCTCAAGCCATGGAGTAATGCAATTCAGACATCTTAGAGATTGTCGACAATCGATCGAAACTATCGACAAATGTCTTACTCGTGGAGTACAATACCCCCAGGGAGTAGACGACTATATACTAGAGTAGATCATTAATAAGAAAGTTGAATGGAGTGGAGGGTCGAAGGGTCAAACAAGTTGAGTCTTGGCTCTTGGCCAAGACAAATGGAAATGAAGTGGCAAGCAGGTTCTAACAAGAATAGCTTGCAAGTGGCAAGGCTACTTACTTTGTGATAATGTGTTGGGATGCGTGAAGTGAGGGCCGACTGAACTCCTTTTGTTGTAACTCTCGCAGAGGAACTGAAGGGCTCGGACTAAGTTATTTCCACAGTAATGACGGGACGAACGGGTCTGCACTTTGTGGACCTCATAATTGTCCCGAAAGGCGACCGCCAGTGATGTCAATAGCAAAATAAATGCACAAATTCTGATGCAGTTGTCGGCGAAAGACATTCTTCTGGTTATCCAGTTGTGTGTTGACAATAGAAGAACTTTTGTTGATATGAGTGAATTGAATGGGCAATCAATTGAGAGCAGAGTTGACTTACCGTTGCTTCCAATGGTAGGACTGTTGCGAACGTTAGGCCTTCGCCTGAATTTAACAAATGTTTGAGGACTCGATTTGCTTTTTATATGAAACTAAAGACAGAATTTCGTAGAATATTATGAGATACGAGTCGAACAGTTATACGTTTTCGGCTCTCCGTTCATGATTTGCTGGATGTTTGTCTGTTGGTGTAGTTAATGCCTAATACTTTGCTGATGTCTGGACCTGTAAATGACATTGACATACACGTAGGTGAAAATACTTTAATCTTATATCAATTCGGCTAAGATTTCCGTCAATCAAACGCTTCGCTTCGAATAATTTAATTGATAATTGGTTTTCATTAATTAGTCGATTGAGTGCCCACTGATCACTCAAGAAGAGTGACCACAACTGTTGTCATGCAAAGCAAAGACCGATATCTAGATATCAATCATATGTTCGTTAAGCCTAAGACTGGAATTCGGGCCGCGATTTGCTTATAGTTGGCCTTCAGTAGACTCTTGGCTCCAATCGCCAAATATGAAGCAAATTATGAAACTATTCACACGAGAAGTCAATGTTTGCTATTTTAACTCCGATATTGCCATCGATTCGGATATCGATTATATCTTTAAGTGTTTTCGTATGAGAGACCGCAGAGACGTCCAAATCTTCAATTCTGGTCAACATTTTCATCCGATAGTCATCTTATAGGTTGTCTCCAATCACTACATAAGAAATTCACTCACTCTTGGCTACACATATAGAAATCGTATGAGTAAGGTATTAGAGCATCTAAAATAGCAAGCTTTAGTATTAAAAACCAAGTTAGTGCCAAGATAATCCTGGCAATGTGATGAAACGCCTTGCTTCTTTTCGATATACATGTATGATATTGCGTTGTGCCTTGCTCATTGGGCGGTAACATGCATCTGGCAATGAACACGCATTCGGCTCCAATCGGGTTATACACAGTATAAGACCTCGCTTACTTAGCCCAGTCATATGTTTTATGTCACTTGATGTTTCAAATAAAGAAGCTTGGTGTTTCTTTTTTTTTCTGGGCATAATCTGCATCAATAAGTATAGCTGAGTTTTGTTTATTGGCTTTCGTATTCTAGTTATTTAATGTGATATTTTGTGACATGAAATGATGTATAAAATGTAAATGTGTTAGTCAACCATCAGTCGTAATATAGTTTCACCATGGTGGAACTCGAAAATACAATTTCTAAAATAGACTTACACAGTATTATTATTATTGTTAGGAATTCGATGTTAGCTTCATAAGACTATTAGAGATTGAAATATTTTCCAATACTTTCCAAAGGCAGTGTAAAAGATGGTGTGACTTGAGTGGATAAGAGAACTGAGCATGCACAATTCTGATTCTAAGTTGTGGAAATTTATACCGATTTTGATAATAAGGGCAATATATACATCAAAATATATGTTATCGAGGGTGCTGATTCCGAATGTCGATATAAGAAAACGACATAAGCGGGAAATTTAATTATGATATTCGGAATCTTCATCGAAAGCTACATAGGAAAACAAAATTTTAAAATGGTAGAATTTGGTACAACATGGGCTAAAATTCATTTATGAAAGTTTTCATAAAATATTTCAGAGCAATTTCATTGTGATTTTCGGATTCCCTATCAAAAACTACATGGGACTTCGATATTTGAAACTTGATAAAGCTGTAGAAATACCTTTTCTAAATGGTGTTACAGGTTAGCCCCGTTTTGCCAGGTTGCCACTGCCCTTAAAAATATTCTTAAATTGATCCTTGAAGTGGAAAATAACTAAAATGGAATATAGTGAAATATATAATATAACGAACACTGAATTTGCTTGACTATAAGTTCAGCTATGAATCCACACTTATTTCAAGTTTAGCTATGAAACTCTTAGTCATCTTATATTAGGCTTTTCGGCTTTTGAAATTTGCTAGTTTTAATGGAATTTTGAAAACAAGCCTAATATTCTAGACTTAAGCCGGCTTTTCAATTAATTCGTAGCATTGATTTTGTGACTGTAGGTGTAATGACTCGATCGTTTGACTTATGTATTTGCAAGAGCTTTAGAATAACAGCTATTTATTTAAGTATATTAGCTTTCCATTGCATGAAACATTCAAAACTGTGATGCATATGCATTCTGATTCAATTTTGAAGGTTTCCTGCAATGGAAAGTTAATACAGTTCAGCGTCGGTTTAGCCAGATTGTGGGGGTTGCACGAATAATCTGGTTAAATCGAATTCTGGTTATATCGGAATAAGGTATGTTTCCAATTATGACTAATCTAGTAGCATTATTAGGTTTGGTTTTCAAACAATTTTCATGGAACATATTCACAATATCTGTTTAATAGTTAAATTTTGTGTACTGTCGAACCTCTGAGATATGTTTTGTCTAGATTTGTTTTGCAAGCACTTTTCATACACAACTCGGAGGTTACACAATTGGGAGTTTGGGTTAAATAGGCATGAATTCCATCGAAAAGATGTGCTTAAGGTAATTTAGTCTTATAAGCGAGTTAATAAATATTATTTTGGGGTAATTATGCTCAATATTGTTTGTATTTTAAAAATTGTAAAATTTTGCAAGATTAACTTCCGAAATTATAGCTAAAAAGCCCCAACATTACAATCATTTCAGTGAATTCCGTATACAATTGAGGTCTCTTGCATAACCGTATGCAATTGGGAGGTTCATATCTCGGAGGTTCGACAGTATTTAGTCAGGAAATTGAAAGTATGTGTTGTGGCAAATATTTTTCAATCTGGTCATATCGAAAGCATTAACTCAATGGCAGTGTCAGACCAAATAGTCTGGTTATACCGAGTTTCTGGTAAAACCGAATCTGGTTATACCGAGCGCTCTAATGCTAAGGTTTCATAGAAGCGGTCGGTTCTTTCAAATTATCTTGCTAAACCGAGTTTCTGGCAAAACCTACGGTGAACTACATTATCCATTGCCGCGACGCTCGCGGGTTAGCGTATTGTTAGGCCTGCGTTCGATGGAAACTGAGTCAAACTGAGAGCCAACCAGAGTCACTGAATCGGACCTTTAAACTCGAAGCTACCAAACGATAGTCCGACCGGACCTTTAAACTTGAATTGTTGATACTTATTGGCTGCCCTACGGTAGGGCTGGATATACTTGAATAAATAGCTGTTATTCTACAGCACTTGCGAATACATAAGTCAAACCATCGAGTCATCACACCTACAGTCACAAAATCAATGCTACGAATTAAATGAAAAGCCTAATATCATTGTCAATTGTTTACTGGCAAAGGTTTATTTGAGGAACGAGGTGAGCATGTACAATATCTGAATGAATATGAGTATAGAATTGACGATTATGTCGATTCTGAGCACAAACTGCTGCCAAACAATGAAGTAAATCAATCCAAATATGCTCGGAATCAGAAGACAAGGACTGAAGCGTTGCTCTTCAATGCGGGACAACACGAGTGCACAGCACTGGAGGCCTATTATCACCAATAATAGAGTGACTTCGGCGCACAATATCAGTGGCCGGTATGGCAACGACCAGCCTATCACACAAACCTCGTTAGTCTCATATCACTCGTCTTCGACTTACCTTTGAATGAGAGGACAGTTATTTGAAGCAAAACAAAAAATTTGATAAAGGATTCAGTGGTGAAGAGAACAACCGAATGAAGGAAAGCTGGCATGTCTTGGCATGTCTGGCCTCACCTTAACTGTGTTTTGTAACTGTGTTTGGTAAAACAGAATGCGTTTCCATAGTGATAAGTTTGGTAGTAATTTTAATTCTATTAGCTTGCCCATAGCCCGTAGCTAGCTTTCCAGCCGCTCGCGCCTAAAGCGTTGACATTACCTGGATATCGAATTTAAATGATATCAAGGTATCAGACAATTAGTATGAATGATTGTAGTAAAATAGTGAACTTTAAAGTTCATTTAAATGAACTTGATGCAGGGTGGCTTTTATAGAACGTATTCTTTTAATTGATTAACATTATTGTCTGTCAACTAGTAATTCAGATTCGGGTGTTTGTAGAGCGAACTCCAATTAAATAATTTTTAAATTAACCATGCTTAATCCCATTACAGTCAATTCTGTCTATCCGCACATTGTATAGGCGCACATTTAGCTATTTGCACATGAACTGCTCATTCCTGAATCGGGACTAATGCTATTCTATGGGACATGTGCAAATTATTTATGTGCACATTAAATTTTCGAGAAATTTCAGTGAAAATCTATGAAAAATGTGATTTTAGAGCAATTTTTTCAAACATTTTTCTTAAAAAATTGTCTTATAATTGTCGATTCGAAGCTAGATGCGAGTATTTCATAACTTATTTATGCAAAATGTTCAAATAATTCATCATATTTTGTTGTATTTAGTCTTTTAGTATAATCATCTGTAGTAAACCCATTTGAAGTATTTTAAATTTTTTTTATGACGAAATTTTTCATAAGTGCACATTATATAAGTGCACATGGTAAAACTCTCGGTCACAACTATGTGCGGATATAAAGAATTGACTGTATAATGGCACTGCGTTATCTTGGTAATTACATGGAGTATTACAGAAATTCCAATTGTATCCTGTAGAGAGGTCAATATGAGAGACAATAAATCAAAAATGTTTCGAAAATAGAGCTCCAATCTTGTCAAAATTATCAATTTTCATCTATTGTTAAAAACCGAGCTAGATGAAAAATGACAATGCTGATTCCACTTTAAATTAATTTTCCGCTGCATTTTAACATCCTGTTTAATAACTGGTACAAATATTCGAAAAAAATTATCTTGACGAATTTATTTTCGAAAAACTCGTAATTTTCCATACATGCCTCATTTCAAGCGATTGGCTAGCTCATATGGAATTAGATTTTCCAAAATTTTAAAAAATTTATCCAGTGCCTTACAGAAGTCCTTTGCAAAATGAAAATTTCTTCCATTGAAACCAATGTCAGAAAATTCTGCATTCTGCAAAGGACTTCTGTAAGGCACTGGATAAATTTTTTAAGTCAAATCTTTCAATGCACTTTCAAACTAGATTGTATAAGCTACATTTTCATTAAATAAAATTTTGGAAAATCTAATTCCATATAAGCTAGCCAATCGCTTGAAATGAGGCATGTATGGAAAATTACGAGTTTTTCGAAAATAAATTCGTCAAGATAATTTTTTCTCCGAATATTTGTACCAGTTATTAAACAGGATGTTAAAATGCACCGGAAAAGTTAATTTAAAGTGGAATCAGCATTGTCATTTTTCATCTAGCTCAATATTTAGCAATAGATGAAAATTGATAATTTTGACAAGATTGCAACTCTATTTTCGAAACATTTTTGATTTATTGTCTCTTATATTGACCTCTCTACAGGATACAATTGGAATTTCTGTAATACTCCATGTAATTACCAAGATACAGCAGTGCCTTTATAATTATGAATAGCTTGAAATAAGCCATTTTTCTGAATTCGACACATGTGCCCCTGGATTTGCTTTACCGGTATGGCAATACATCAGGCTATATTATAGCTCATATTGTGCCAAGTTTAATGATCCTAGATCAACCAGGTGAGTAAATAACCACGATTAACCACTGCCTTTATAATAAAGAATAGCACCGTATAAGCCCTCTAGATTCATTCGACTCGTTACCCAACCGAGCAGTAGGTGAAAACTTAGGGTAACTGAGGGGTCAACTACCTGTCGGCTCAGTAGGATTTGGCGCTCTTTAAAAACAAATTTATAAAGTACTGGATTGCTATTATAATTGATGATTCAATTTAATTTTAATTCAGTTGGAAACATTTATTTCATACAAGGTGAATCATTCTAATACACCTGATCGCCAGTTTATTTAATACTATACTGTAAACCAGAATCAAAATCGTGCAAAACACCATGTTTATTTATCTAATCCCTGTTGCTTTTTAAAGTTTCGATAATCGGAACAAAACTGCTCTTGGGCACGCTGAAATATGAGTTGAAATTGCTTGGTGCTCGATAGTTGGGTGGCTCGAACGAGGTCCAGCATCGGGTGCTCTTCTCGTAGTAACTGACAGCTTGGAAGCCATAACACCGGCCGTAGCCGAACATAGCTCTGCCCACGTTATGACACTGTTCGAAGTCCATACCCTTGACAACTGTCAGCGAGAGATCATCATGGTGATTGCAGTTAGACACATGTGCTCAGGGCATACTCACATATCCAACACTTGTTCGATGACCACTCGTACGGCCTATAGTTAGCGCTCTCGTCTGTTCTTTGGCTTCCCTTTTGAAGAATGGTTCCGAGTCTACGGTCGACAGCGCTGTCGCCGTTACCTCTCATTATCTCCCGAACGCCGTTCTCATAGCACAGACGACACTCGTTCTCGTTCTTCGGGTGATCACAACCCCGAGGACAGGACAGCGCACTGTTGGCCAGACTGGTCGCGGCCAACACCGGTGTCAGACTCAGCCAGATATTCATCTTGTTAATATTATCAATGTATTCTATCTAGATCATGCAGTAAATATAGCTGATCTCTGGCATGTTTTATAGTTTTTGCAAGGATGTTCAATTCGTGTAATGAGCGAGGCGATTCACCTTGAATTATATTGTTATCCTGCTCAATTGCGTTGTTTATTCATAATGTAGGAAACAAACAACAAGTCAATGCGCCTGAATACATAAGTGAATGTCAGCTAGGCAAGGGATTATCGTCATTAGGAAGGTCAAACTGACTTTACCCTGCGCTATTATATCACGCGACTTCTCAACTGTTTAAAGTTCGAGCACTTTTGAAAACTTTTCGGAACTATCGTCAGAGAATGAAAAACACATTTACGTAATATGTTTGCCTTAATCAGAATTGTTCAAATAAAACTTGATTTAACCTTGTTCTATACATCCTCTACGTGATTTTAAAATTAACTAATATCCGGAATTCAATTTGATCCTGATTACAAAATAAATTGTTCTATTGAATTGATAATAAATTGATTCATTAAAATGGAAGCTTGCTCAATTTTAAGACCCAATAATGAAGCATGCAATTATATGCAGACAATTCCGTTTATTGCGATAATATAACATCAATAGTCAATTGAATGTTCACTAGTTGACCATGTTCATCTTCATATTGATGCCTTAGGCGGCTCGAATGAGGTCCAACATCGCGTACTTTTCTCATAGTAGTGCACGCCTGCAAAGCCCTTACACCGGCCGTAGCCGAACATAGCTCTGCCCACAGTATGGCACTGCTCGAAGTCCATGCCCTTGACAACTATGACCGAGAGACACATCAATAGCCAATAATCAAGCAAGCTCAAAACACACTCACATATCCAACATTTACCCGATGACCACTCGTATGATCGCCTATGGGCTGCGCTCGCATCAGTCCTTAAACTGCCGTTCCGTAGAATGTCAGCCCACTTGCGGTCCTCTCGGTGACCCTTTCCATTGATCATATCGGTGACACCATGCTCGTAGCACGAACGACACTCGCGCTCATTCCTAGGGTAATCACATAATTGAGGACAGTGCAGGGCGCTGTTGGCCAAGCTGGTCACAGCCATCAGCAAGGCGATGCCCAACAATAAATTCATCTTGTTAAAGCTGAACGAATTGCCAACGTTTAACAGTTGCTATCAACGATTTATACTCTAATGTCGAAAGTTTTTTTTATATTATTTTTTATATTTTTTTGATATTATTTATAATTCATTTCAAAATTGTGTGCAATTGTACCAACTTGTGTAATTTGTACCAAGTACCAATTGTAATTTTTCGTGTTTTGCCAACGTCATAGGTGTCAAGCAAAGCACCGATCGGTGCTGAGTTAATCTGCTGTGCAAACAAACTCTGGTCTCAGTCAGACTTTGTCACATACATAGGTACTCTAAAACAAAAAGGGTTTCATTGTATGCGAGGTCAAGTACGGAAGGGACAGGTGATGGACAGAGTTTCTGTCATTGATTTATAAAACTGCTCTTTCGGATTAACGTTCAAAGTTTTATCAAAGGACCCCGAGGGTTAGTAGACAAGAATCGGCTTTAATCTCAGATTTTGATGAATCTTATATATGTGATAGCCATTGGTCAGTAGTGGACAAAAATTAGGTCAATGGACACAAATGACGTACTAATCGCCATCAATTACGACTAATCCGAAAACACAAGAGTGGCAAAATCTCAAAAATTATACATGGTGGAAACTCCAAACTTGGAGGTTATATTCATCATACTGAATTGATTCATAACCTTGGATTAAAAATGGCCAAAAACAATGAATAACGTCAATTTCATTAGGTTCAAATTATAGAGCATATCTCAAAAACTAAAAACTTTACACAATTTTTGATGTCATATTCGTGATCAGCACCCTCGAAAACATAAGATAAGAATTTTAAATTAATTTTGATAAAAAATATTCTCTGCCGAAAATCAGTTTAAAATATAAAACGTCATTTATTTCGGTGTTGCCCCAAAGCGAGTCAAATTTTTTTGATGAAAAATGTAGAAGACACTTAGGAGTATATAATGACATTTTAAAATTTTGACTCGCTTTGGGGCAACAATGAAATAAATGACGTTTTATATTTTAAACTGATTTTCGGCAGAGAATATTTTTTATCAAAATTAATTTAAAATTCTAATCTTATGTTTTCGAGGGTGCTGATCACGAATATGACATCAAAAATTGTGTAAAGTTTTTAGTTTTTGA
>JAQGBE010001721.1:0-10129 GCA_034698225.1 Scheloribates latipes | reverse complement strand
TATTTATTGAGAGTAATCTTAGACGTTTGTAGAGTGCAAGCGCTAAATATGATTTTTGCAACTTTCTGTCAATCTTGCTCTGCACACAAGTCCTTGAATTCCTCTCTTTCTCTCCCTCTCTCTATGTTTACAGTCCCGGGAAGAAAAGCCCTGTTCCTCGGCTCTCTCTCTCTCTCTCTCTCTCTCTCCCCTCATACGTCTCTCCCATTCCTCTCCTGGATGTGTCTAAACCTGTTTTGCAAGAGTTATACCAAATCTAGTTTTGGTGTTGTGTTAGGCGTCGAGAGCCTGAAGAGAAATACTATTCGATAACCGAATGTTAGTTAAGAGTCTGTCGGACAACAGATATTGTGTTTATAACAGGCATTCGCTTCACATTCGCAGCGATAATGCAAACCTTGAAATTTCGGTTATAACTAAACACTTGTTCTAAATCTGTGTATTTAATGTCGAGCACCGACTCAACGATGATCTAAAGCTCTATCCTATTGATCACTAGTGCCAGCGCTCAGTCCATACGATACACTAACCATCACCACCACCAACAACAACATCTCCAGTCCCATCCACGTTCAGCACATCCACATTATCGCCAATGTTTGTTCTATTCTCCATCGAGAACTTGTTCGGTGACCACTCGAACAACGGGTGCGACGACGAGGACCCAGACTTTGACCAGGAGAACGACGACCTCAACGACCTGATGGAACTGGTCGACAAACTGGTGCTCGAGCCCATCGCCATTGTGCTCGAGTTCTTCCAAGATATCAACGTTAATGTTATACATAAGTCATATTTCTTGTGTTGAACACTCATCCAAACCATTGTGAATCACCTCATCGGACACACGTCGGACACATATGCAGCACAAGCCGTGACCAGCAGCTGACCAGATGCTGGTCAGACCAGTCGCCGTCGCTCATCAATCATCGGTTCCATCACTCGATGGTGACTATGGTTTCAAAAACCGAATTTTCACATAAATCTAATATAAAATCTCGTAAGCCTTGGCTTAAATCCCATTATAAAAGTTTTGTAATATTTTGGATAATCTGAATAAACTTATAAATATATTTATATCTATAGTAATTCTATAATATTTATGGATTAAACTAATATTTATTATCTTTATTCTACTGAATATTACTGAATTAAAATTGATTACATGAGTAATCAAAACTAAATGCGGTTGTATTTGATTTAATTGAACGCATAGAGTAATAAGTTGAGTATGAATTTTATACTATCAACTAATTGCATCATTCCTCGGATTATTTTTGTAATTTTAATTCATATAAGTTGCAAAATCTTTCCAAAGTTGAGTGATATTTTTGAAAACACTTCAACAGAATTAACATGGTAATGGTAAAATATGATGATGAGACTGATATCATGTTTATTTGGCTCAAAACCAGTCTAAATTTAGACACATCGTCGGTGATAACCCTCTATAAGTTTGGTAAACTGGAAAACTTCGCTTTAGTGCAATCTAATCTCCAATTCTGAGCATGAACATCTCAGTCACATTCAAAGTGCTCTAGTCGTTAGCCACCAGTTCTACAACTTTTCGCACAAAAGTGTTACCATTTTGACAATAAACCTGCAAAAGGCAACCCTTAAGAGGTGGTCAGGCGCCAGTGCGACGAACTTGGTCGTTTGTTAACTGGGCAGAAAGTGGCTGCCAGTGTCGGTCGAGTTGGAACCGGATAGCGTTGGATCCAAATTGTGCCACAAATTCAATGTTAATGCAAAACCACTTAACTCTCGATTGCGTTTCACAACATTTATTTCAAAATTGACTCCAATTCGAAGTCGAACTCAGAATTTTTCCTTCTTATGGCTCAAACATCAGATACCATAAGATTAACCGTTTTTAGTAATACTTTCCTCGAAGACAATGTCTGTCATTCACAGGGAAGGCATTAGCAAAACGTTTCGCAGATTTAGTTCATTTGCACAAAACGTTTTGCGAACCGTTTGATTGCGAAAATTGTTTTTGTTTTTTCCATTCGTTCCCAATTGACTATCGAGAGTGAGGACCACGACTCACATTATTGTTTGTCTAGCAATTCTAGCACTTTTAGCAAGGTAGCAAACATTAAAATCCACTCAACTCGCATTCAAATTATCCTGAAGTGTGAGCTATTCATTAAATTCTATTTGCCTATAGACTCATTAAAGTGTATTTACTGGATAAGACTCACTCCAAAAGATATTTGGGAATTATTTTATTGTATTATTCCGTTTAAAAAAATGATTCAATTCAGCGAAAGATCTTATTTTCCGTATATTCCTGTATTAAACTCATTCAAACAATAAGTCAATTAACAGTACAAATATGTGACAAATACCCGAATAACTGAAAGTTGAATGGGAAAGCAACAAAACTTAATTGAAAAAATTGAGCCAAACATTAAGGTATTGACGGGATTTCACTAGCTAACTAGCCCAAAAATTAGCCAAAGCTCACACTATTACCGTTTGCCACTTATTCGGGATTATTTTCATTGGAAATGACAATTAAGCGGAAAATATTATCCTTATATATAGTTTCGGCCTTTGAAGCGCCGATTTGTGGCCGACTTTCTTAAGTCTTCGTGGAATTGCAATTCTAGGCCATTGGGGACAACAATCAGATTAACAATCGACACGTGAATCGAGAGACAAGTAAAGACAAGTACAATGAAATATCAATCTAGCAATTTGAGCACCTATTGACTGCGTCCGACATCGCTTTGCAGAGTCTTTGAAATTCAGACTATTTTTGTTTATGGCTTCGCAAACGGGTCTCACGTCTGAACCTCTCTCGGCGTCGGATCGGTTCCAATGCAACAATAAATTCATGCATTCATTACAACAACAAAACTTATGATTTATAATCCATATCTAATTGAATTAGTTTTTGTGCGAAAACACAAACCAATTGCACAATAATCTTGCAATATCTTGTTTTTAGCATGGTGATCAGTCTGTGAGACAATAGCCCACTATTTTTTATATATCGTTGATAATTAATATACGTTTGAGTGGAAAAATTTGTTGTTTACATGTCATAAGACGATCCGGTTTGTGCTCAACATCTATAAGGAGGACAGTAATGCCTTATTGATAATGTGATCAAGGCAAATGTCTTCAACAAATCAAGGTCATTCACTCGCCTGGCTAAACCGATGAAATATCTTGATAACTTGCACGCTCTTTAGCTATAAGTGCGGCAAACCTAAGGTTATAGATGAGACGACAAAGATTTGTTATTCCAGTGACTCAACGCCTGTTTTCACATACAGAGAAACCTCTCTAATTGCTCATTAGTTGGGACCGAGAATTGATCAATGTGCAAATAGACATTAAGCTTGATGTGCAATTATAGAAGGTGAGCAATTATAACGAGAGCATTTAGATAGGTTCCTCTGTACTTACTGAATGTTTTAATGGATTGACTTCGTAGACCTATGACTGGTCGTTCACCTATACTATAAATTATTGCAAAGCTATAGATTTCGAATGGTCTCCAAGTCTACAGACTTTTTGGCAATGAGAATATTCTTCTATAAGAACCGGTTTCAATCAAGTTATTATGTCAATTAAAGTAGACATAGATTTAGTGAAATTTAGATCTAAAAGTTGACAAGCTCATTGATACAACGGGGATTTTCCAGACAATTCAGATTAAATTCTTTGAAATGTTTTCAAAAATTTCAATCTATTTATAGTCAATAAACTATTTATAGCCTACTATTGGTTATGCTGACTGATATTAATATACCAGCATCATAATGTGTTATCACCAAGCTTGATAACCGAAAAATTATATAACTGGATCATTTTTGGGCATTATTTTTAGAAAAATAGGAAGATATAAAATGCGGGAAATTGGTTCTTTATTCATTTTCCCATATAAGTGATGGTCAACTTTATCAGTGCGATCACCTTTAGGGCTATAATACGCAATTAGACGAAAGCCTGCGAACTAAACCATAGAAATAGAAATTTTTTATTTGAAAAACATCCGGAAAATCCCAAAAAACGATAAAACTAAAGATTGCCACTAAATCTGATGCTATTTCAGCAAAAAATATGTCACTTATTCAGTAATTTTCGATCAAATTCTGCATAAAATAGCGAAAACAGTTTAATTGAATTGAATTTATAAATCGGTTGCGTTTGTAAATTGAATGATTCGAACCGTTTTTCACTTGTTATTCAAAATTAATGACTTTTTAATATATAAATAGATGTAATTAATATTAATAATTTTGCAAATCAGGTGCCATTTTAACACCTTGTCAATAATTTGATTTAATTGACTGGCAGAGAGTGTTGCCAGGCATCCAGGTACAGCCTGTATTATCCAGATTTTGCAATAGCTTTTTAGGTGAGCTAAGATAAAATAACTTCTAATCACAAGGGAATCCCGTTGTCCTCGATCTTTTTGTCCAGGTGGTGTTAGCCAGTTCTTTTAGGAATCTTTTAGGAATTCCATGGTAATTTTATTGAAGTTCACCAGTAATCAAAAATTACCTGTGAATCCTATATTCACAGGTAGACTAAGCATGCAATTAAATAGAAATATAGTGGAAGACACAGCAAAACAACTTTAATTCTATTGAAGTTATTTTGCACTAAAGAAGGTTTTCATTAATCAAGCTTACAGTGAATTTTTAATACCCATCTTCTGAGTGAGTGTTAGCACATTTTCTCATGCTCAATCTTGTAATTTCATCGTTGGCTAATGGATTTTAAACTGGCACAACCCCTAAGACTCAACACAATAGCCGAGTGGATCCAAATGGAGTCCAAATGTGTATCAATTTTGTTCATACAATTTGAGGTCTAATCCGATCGCAAATAACTCAATAACAATGAAATAATTGGATTCTCACGAAACCGATTGTTCGGAAACACAACTCTTGAAAGGCATCACAATTTGTGTTCGAAGACTATTCAAAGAGTTTTCAATATTCAGCCAAACAATTGGATTCAAATTGAATGGCAAACAATTGATAAATCGGTTCAGCCTTTCAAGAGTTTTATCGAAAATAGTTTTTTACTTCTTCTAAATCAGTGGTTAATAACTCTTTGCGATTCAGTTTGTTCTTAATTGAATTGTTTGTTCCAATCGAGTGCTAATACTCCAACTGAACAGGAACTTGTTCAGATTGGTGTAGAACTTGTTCACTTTGCTGTCGAGCACCAACCCATGTAAGCTGGGCCATCTTTGAACAAACAGAGAAAGTTGTTATCGGTTTGAATCGGGCTATAAAACTCAGGGAATATTTTAAAGTTACACATTCAGTCACATAAGCCATTGTTGAACACAAAATTTAGTAAATTTTCGCCCGGCTTATTTCAAACGCTTCTATTGAGGCAATTGGTTTGGCATCTAATTTAGTATCTTGTTAAATACTCCGCATATAACTACACTTCGCATAGCTATTTAGGGCAAGAAAACGGTTATTATTGCAAATTCTCGGCCGTCAACAATCATCACAACCAGTAGAACAATGAGATGGACTCTATTTACTGAAGAATTTGGAATTGGAATGACAAAATGAGCTTACTAAATTCAAATTGATTCAACACTATTACCATTTATAATCCTTTGCCTTATTCGTGATTGAATCCTAAAACTTCTATCGATAGGCTCGAGTGTAGCAGTGGTTCAGTCAAATACACATAAATAGAACATAAATTTAATCAAATAATTAAATTCGATTTAAAATTAATAAAACTATTGATAGAACGGAATTTGTCGAAATTTATAGCAAGAGCACTTCAAATATTATTATATATTTCTAGTGTTAATCAACAAACTAGGCCACAAAATTGCATCTTGAGTAGATGTGAATAATTAAACCTGGAAGTAATAAATGAATAAATAAATAAACTGACGATAAGTTTGAATAAATTTCGTTGAATTTTTCGGCTGAAAATATATTCATTGATTAACTAATTATTACATCAGAGATGCTCTTAATATCACAGTTAGTCTAGCAATTGGTGGCCAGTCTTCCGCTGTTTCACAATTTGATAATCAATGTTATTGTCATCGATTATGACTCTTTCGGATCTCTATTCTAATAATTTTAGGGTCATTTTCATTATCAAGGTTAATTGCTTCGATAATTGTTGACTTTACGGCAATTTATTTTAACAAATTGAAACTTACATCTATCAAGATATTTGTTCTTCGCATTCCCGCCAATGTCAACCATATCGTTGTGTTTGTGTAGCAAACAAAAGCCGAAACATAAATTAAAACTGACTCGTTAACTAAAAATATAATTGAGGCGTCTTACTCATTATTTACATAGTTTCTTTTTTCTATTGGATATATAGCTCGCAAACAAACAATTGGCATGATTAATATTCGTGATATATTCTATTTAATTCACTTTATCCTGATTCATTTTAATTTAATGTAATTAAGACTTGAAATAATACTCGGAAACATTTGAGTAGATTAATGACAGTAATTCTTAGAGCAAATTTCAACCTACAAACCAAACAAATTGGCCGAACCGTCGATAAAATAGAGGCACTGATGCAGAATCAAAAGAGTTGATGGATCAGATCCATCACCCAATTTGCTGGTGAGTAATGGCTGTCCCGAAAGACGAATCGTCTGAGCGGTCATCGGATACGTCGGTAAATCTTAAGAGACATTAGCGTAGAGTTAACATAAAATATGTATTGAGATATCTATTGCCTATTATCCCATTTCTCTATACAACACCGAAAAACTAGAATTTGGGATAAGTTTGGCCCAAAACCTGTTTGCAGAGGAGAGGGCCGGCAGAGAGAATGGCAAAGAAGAGTGAGCTCTAGGAAACAGGGCTTCTCTTCTCTGGATGTAATCACACAGAAGGAGAGGAATTGATGAACATTTTGTGCATTACTTGGCTATTAGTTCATCAGTTTATTATGTTATTAGTACTCCAGTCGTGAAGTTATTTCAAAATTGAAGATTTTATTTATGACTCCTTTTGTATCAGAGGATCACCTCTTTTGTGAAGTTTGGCAATGATTTGATGTTTGGTCGGAAATGTGGTCGATAGACAAGAGCCAAGTGACAATTGCACCACAACTGGTGATCAGTGCCATAATTCTGTGCTTGTCATGTGTATCGTCGGCACAGCAACAAAATCTGACCGGAAAATTGGTGCACAGCCGGCCCCGATTGCACCATGGCTATTATTTTGACTATTCAAAGGTGCCGGACAACACTCGGCCAAACTCTGCTGATGCGAACGGTTCCAACAGTTCCAGTGTTGACGATGTGATAACCCTTTCGTCAGATACCGTCTTTAATGTCGAGGATTTCAATTCGAATCTAGGTAAATCTCACTGATAAATAAGGAAATTTCCATAAATGAAAGCCTCGAGTTTATAGTCTATTTGAGTTTGTGGACCACCGGTAAGGCACTTGTGTTGGGCAATACCAGGAAATTCGTTTTGGGGTCCAAATTCGCACAACACTTATCTCCTTTGCAGAGACGACATCTCCATTTCCAGGTTTATAAATTAGGTGATCAATGATCATAACAGGCTTTTTGCTTAGCGACCAGACAGCGGCTCATGAATTGATTGTAAAAGTGAAAGCATAATTGGAACTGAATTTTAAGTGCAGTTAATGTGTGTTTAATTTATTCCGTTCTCAGACTCGAAGACCGAAACTTTGGATTCGGCGGAAAATTCGCAGCAAAAGCCGGGAATCGTTGAAATCGGATCCACATTTAGTCTCAACAATAGAGGTATAGATTATTGACCCATATTTGGCTTCGGATGACAATAGCCGAGCAATTATTGTTGAAAACCCATTTCGTAGGCGCTTTAGACTACTCGAAGATATTCCCCTCTTATTACGTGAGCCCTCCTCTGGCGGTCAACCCTTTCGAAGTGTTTGACAAAGACTCGCAAAAAGGTATGAAACAAATAAACAAATCCAAAAACTTATGGAAAATATCCGAAACTAAAATAAGTTATTCAATGAATGGAATTGAACTCTCAGATACGACAACAACGACCGACGTTAAGAAACTTTTTGATTCTTCGTTTGGGCCACTAAACAAGCAAGAGAATCAAGGTTAGCTCACAATAGAGATTAATAATATGTTACCTAATGTTTATTTATTAGCCTTTATTATTAACGCCAAAATTTAATTGAAATTATTGTTTGTTTTAATTACATAACGGTTTCAATGCAATCAAAAATCTATTTTACAATACCGTTATATCACAACTAATTCCCTATATTCTAAAAATTGCTGACCTTTTCATCGATTAATTCCTTTTGACAACGAATCTGATGAATAACGGGTCTAGGATTCGGGTTTTACCGCCAGAACATCGATTGGCGAACAAATCGGTGATAAGTGTTGACAAAACAAAAGATAATCTGATGTTTGACTGGAATTCGCTATGAATTTTCAATTCGTTGCCATATTTTTCCAATCGATTATCATTTTTATTGTTGCCTTATTCCCAATATTTCAAAGTCAAGTGAACGCTATCTAAAGAGTATGGCATCGATTGAGGGATAGCTGTTAGGGTCAGACAATAAAGAGCTCGTTCATGACTGACGGATCAGATGCTTCTTCTGTAGGTGAGGGCTATCTGTGTCTCCCCGTGTGTTGAGTCGTGCCGTCAGAGGATCTAAAATTCAAATTTCATTCAAATCTTAATTTAGGTCTAAATATCGAGTTCACCCGTTTGTAGAAAAAAATGGTTTTAGACATTTACAAGATTTATTGCCTCGACTGTTGCCATTGCCTTACTCTTGCCTTGCCTTGCTTCATTTGTCAGCTGGGTTACAGTTGAACGATCCGACATAACATCTCTTCTTTTTGTTATCTAAATAATTTGAATCTGTAATTGATATCATGTGTTTTGAATTGACAACTGGCTGATAGACAATTATAACCTAGTTATTTCAATTTAATTAAAAGTCAAAATAATTTTAAAATGCAATCTTTCGATTGACTTAATAACATATTGTCGTGTATAATGTTATTAATAGATGAAATTAACATCAATCCGTAATCTGTAATCGTGGTTAACCAAAGTTGCGCTTTATTTTGGTTTAAATATTTACGATAAAAACTAACCATAAAAATGAGATTATTTTGAAATTCATGCTAGCTGATTAATAACTAATCGCAATTAATAATTATCCGGTCAACTCTTTTTTTGATTTGAGAAAGAAGAAAAGCTCATAATTGCATGATGCTTCTTGTCGGAAGATGACTGAATAATCCCCCGGCAATAAAAGATATTAGATTATAATTTTGGGCGAAATCAGTTTGATTTTGGCTCTGATATCGATTTAATTCTATTTTGGCTTTTATGAGACATTAAATTCTAGGATTCCGATGTCTAATCTTGGTTTTGATAGTTTGTGTGAACCACACAACCAATCATTGCATAAAATCGACATAAATGTGTGTTTTGTCAGTGTTATCGTTGCCATTGAATCAATTACTGGAGAGATGTTTCACTTTCCGCAAATTATTAGTTCACTAAAACTAACTTTCACTAGAAATTCCATATCAGAGATAATGAATGACCCGGGGCTCCAATCAAAAGTAGATCAGTTGCCTTCCGCTCATATAACTAGACGGTCGCCCATTCGTGAACTTATTTTTAGTTTTTTTCGCGCAATAATTTCTTTGATGATCGAAATCCACTCCATAATTGATCAAGATCAACTAATTAATTTCCTGATAGTTTCTAATCAAACGAAACAAAAATCAAGATTTTAATTGAATAATTTATACAGTTGATTTTAAAATTGTCAAAATTGGAACCACGATAACTTGTTGGTTCCCATGTTAAATTGCACCTTGTTGTTGCTCATCACCCCAACAGATTAAAACTAAATATAGTGTCAATTAAAGTAATCCAATTTAACCATTTAAAACCTTTCATTTAATTAGGAGTAGTGTTAAAAACGTACAAAAATGAAGTTCACTATATTTAAGGTTCGACGGGAACTTTGAAAGGGAATCTTCCCTGGGAGGGAATGTTCCCAAATTCCCAAAATTCCGGGAACTGGAAGGGAACTTTGGTCAATAGAGAACTGAGCATGCGCACTGCCTAATGAATTACTGCCATTGATCGCACTAAGTTG
>JAQGBE010001720.1:0-10131 GCA_034698225.1 Scheloribates latipes | reverse complement strand
ACTCAACTCAATTGTCAACTGATTTAGTGCTCAAATCATCCCATTATAGGCCGACTCACGACCTCTTCATAGGCTATGCTCTGATCAGTCAATACAGTAAACAATATTCGCTTACATTTTTATTTTGATAACTTTCAGCCACTTATAGTTTAAATTGGTTATTTGGTCATGCTTAAATGCTTAGATGCTTAAATGTTGGTTGAATTTTGTTGAGCCACGAATAACTAACTTTTAATTGACTTTTTAATTGCGATGACCATGCTAAATGAAATTATTGCTTTGGGTTATCATAATTTTCAGACCTTTTGTCAGTGATCCGGGCAATTGGTGTAATGAACAACACATCGATGAGTTGGTTGGAATCGAATTGAGTAGTGATATAATAACCAAGCGATTAGCGGTCACTCGGGTCAGACACAAATGCCTGGAATGTGTTTTCATGAATTTCCGGTCGATATATAAAAAATAATTTTAGTCATTTAAATGCGTTATAATATTTCAATTTATTTTCTAGTTTTATAAAAATTAATTTAAATAAGATTTTTTATAAATTTTAGTATTAATTAAAAATAATTAAAACATTTAGAATACACTTCCAGACAGTGATAGACGGCTATAGACTGGGCTCTGAAATGACTTTTTGGCGGATCGAGTGCTGGCCTGAGAGGTGGCACAGAATGCTTGTCACATAAGTCAGATTCGCAGATCAGGTCAGTCACGCAGTAATCCAGGTCTCGATCGTCTAAATTATTGACAATCGCTTAATTGAAAGCCCTTTGTAGTCGAGCGCCGACTCTGAGCCCCGTCTACGGCCTCTCTATGTCTGAATGGAAGCAAAGTATTGACGATTGGGTCCGACTTTACAAAGCAATGCACTGACAGTGAAAAGGTTAGAATTGCACAGAACTGAGTGGTGAGTGAAGTGGTGTTCGGTCGCAACACTTCTCTGACTATTCACAACTCAAACACCAATTTTAACATTTATTCGCTTATTTTCTTAATTATAGTTAAGTATTATAATTAGCAATAATTAGTTATCGTCTTTGGTTTGGTTTGGTTTTGACTAATCCTCGCCAAAGGAGTGCCTCTCCTCTGGTTATTCCGTACTATTGTTGGGGTTTGACTCGAATTTGTCGTAGAATTGGAATCAAATGAACAATAATTATATCAAAACATTAAACGTTTAGTAAAAATGTTTCGTTAATAAAGTGATGACTCGAATGAAGTGATAATCGCAAACACAATGCAATCGTTCCACAAAAGGCACGACTTATGGGTTATATTCAAACCGAATGACCACAAATCAAATGATTCGCCGATATCTGATCCCAATCCGACCAGACGTCCAACATATAGGGCATCACATATAAGTAGGCATTTCCTGACCGGTCAATAGCCTAAACATCGAGGTCGGCATCGTCTTCATCAGGATCTAATTTGACAATTGGCATCAAGGTCAGGTCAGGTCAGGTCAGGTCAGGTGAAAGGTCAGTCAATAAAATACCTCTCCGACAGAAGTGGCCAAAAGGTTGACAATGCGGTCGTGAGGCACAGCCACCACCTGTCCGTCCGGTTATATCAATTGAGTTATTGATCTAAACATTTATAAATTATAATCAGTTCATACACTCTGTCCGTTGATTTCAATGATCCGATGGCCAACTCTGACGCCTCCCCTCTCAGCGATGCCGCCGCGCAATAGACTGCAGATCTGTGGCGAAGCAAAACGATGTAGAGTTTGATTGACATCCAGTAGAGACGATGAGTACTCACCACTCCATTCTGAACACTGAAGCCTAACTGATATTTAGTATCAGGTCTTTTAATTTTGACTTCGACTACTGGAGGACAGGGAACAACTGTGAACTTGACTACTGTCTGATTCTTGGTATTCTGTGAGAAACCGCATATTGTAGAACAACATTAACTATAATGAGCTCGGATTGACTCACTTTGATGTAGTTCTGACACGTCGACAGTGGAAGTCCTACAAGACTGACACCGTTGATGGCGATGATCTGGTCTCCGATATTGAGTTGGCCGCACCGCGCACTCGGGCCCTGTTGGGCCATATTGGCGATCACCACAGTGGGCAGCATTGATCCCCAGCCCGACTCCACGATAACCATCCCTAAAATCTCGCCCTTTTGTTTGGGAACTATCACCTAAACGTGTGGTACAATCAACCGATTTGTAAATTTTGACTCAATCGAGCAAATATTGGAATTCATTACTTCTTTTTGTTTATCCTTTTTGGCAAACATTTCCAATTCATTTCCGAATATCTCCTGCGAGTTAAGCACTTCCTGATAATCCATTTCTTTGACGAAACTGCTGTCTTCGATGCCATTCGCTTTGAGAAACTCCATATACGCCACTTGAAAGGCCTGACCAATGGATTGGGCAATGAATTGGGCCTCTTCTGACTCGAACACGTGACAAATCATCTTGGGAATTCTCTTAATGCTCGATTCACTCTCGTCCATCGCATTCAATATTCTTCTTCTGGCCATCAGCACCAAAAGGTCGCCGATATCGGCGATGTAGGATATAGTGCGCAGGGAGTGGTCCATCATTATCTCCTAGAGGATCACCAATGTCACCAGGGTTTGGCTCAATTCAAGTCAGAGACAGCTCCGACTCCGATACGAATGACATACCTTAAGGTCAGTATTCAGAACCATTATCTTTTCGGTCGAAATGAAAAGGTCGACGTCAGTGCTCGGCTGTGTCTCGCCTTCGGGTGCCTTCAGTGAACAAATTGTTGGTTTAATTCATTGTATATCACATATAAATAAAATACCCAAAGAAAACTCACCAGAGTCTTTATTGGAAAGCATTAAAGAATTCAAGTTATCAATTAATAACAGTTCCATCATTGTTATAACTTATAAGCTAGCAACTTTATTATAACTCAACTGACTATAATTAATTAGTAATTAATAATTACTATAGACGAGCACAGGAAATATTGATATTGAAATAATAAGGACAAACAAACCTTGATGCGAGAGACTGCCTCTTCAGCTTGCATCATTCTGGTGGCTTTGGTGGGCTGACCCTCGCACACCAGTTGAGTCGAACCGAGATATCGCGCCCGAAACAACACTCCCTCAATGAGAACTGACGGGTCGTCGAGAACTGAATAAAAATTGGCCATGCTCAACATTCATACAATTCATTTGATTCGCTATCATTACTCACAGATTGATAGAAGATATAAAAATAGAGTGAGATTGAGATGAGGAAAAACAAGATCAGTTTGATTATGATAGACATTGTAACGGTACTCAAGTATCAGTTGTGAGTGAGGCTCAGACTTACCCTCTCGGGTGGCATTTGACCGCTTGTTTGCACCCTTCAAAAGGAAGTATTCTATTAGTTGTTTGACTGCAGTTAAACGATTGATAATTACTTCAAACATAACAATTATCTGATCGATCGATCCAAGTATTAGTGGTTCCGATCTCTCTATCACTTATCCTATGGTTAGTCACTTCAAATATCGATGCAATTCAATGCAATACCTGTTGTTTACCCGAACTCTCAACTCTAACGGAAGGACTTTCACGGGATTTCAGTCTAACAAGTGATGGCTTGGGTTTCAATATAAGGTCATTGCGTTCCTGCAATTCAGTCATTAATTGGAATGCCTTAGAATGCAATCATCAAGTTCTTTAAAATCAATCAATTATTATTAACAAAATGTAATTATATAAACATGATTATATAAACAAAATTAGATATTAATAATGGGGTTAAATTATAAGAGTATTCGAGGATATTATTCATTGTGATCGAGTAACAGGTGCTCGACTCACAACACTCTTAACAGTGAGTGTTAGTGTCGGCACATATTAACCACTATTAGCTTAAGTTTAATAACAATTTTCCTGATTTTTGTTATGAGAATATTTAGTGACATAGAGCTTGGTTTTTAGTGACAGAGATGATAGAGATAGCGATGGAGAGAGCGGAGACGACAGGAGAGGCAGAGAGAAGGGGCGAGACTGCAGTTAAAGTGGACTTACTTTGTCGTCGAAGAAGCCTCGGTCATCGGATCGCTGCGCTCCCAACAGTCTATCGGTCTCCTGATCGGTATCACAGTCTGAAAGATATTGAATGATAAAGAATTTGATATGAAATGAGTGATCACTGATCAGTGATTGGCATCACAAGACCAAGAGTGAGTCACAGCCGCTAACCTTCTTCATGGTTTCGCACAACGGTTTGCTCGCATTGCGAGTCATCGGTGTTGGCGTCCACCGACTTACTGACGCTCTGTTCGTTTCTGTAAGATTAAACACCACTATTTTAATCTTGCATTTTTATCTATCCAATTGTATATAACACAAAAATGACAGATTTATGACAATTGACTGAAACTTGTGAAATCAAAACACTATTCCTTTGATAAAACAAATGACTTTATTAGTTGATAAGTGACAATCACAATCACAATATAGCCGATAGAGCCATACCTGGGCACCCAAATCGAATCGTGTGACTGACGTCGCTCGGCGTTGACCGCTTCCAAGCCATCCACATATTGGCCGCCATTCTGGTCGACCACCCGATTCTCTTTGGCCATAGAATGACTGCCAATTTTGTGACAGCATTCAGTCGATTCGTTTCCTTAATATTGATAAAACAATTGGAGTTATGATAGTATTGTCATAACTGAGTGCAAAGTAAACAAAAGCGCACTCACTATATGACTCGGAGTGGTTCAGAGGACCGGTATTTCTGTTGAGAGAATTCCCATTTTTGTAAGCGTTATTATAACCGATTTGTGGATCACCCAAACCATCGTTTCGCTTCAGTTTAGACCTGAGTTTGGAAACTAGTTCTTCTTCTAGTCGATCGCACGCCTGCTTCTTGTTGTAACTGAGACTTATCGGAGAATCAATGTTAGCGTCTTCGTCGAGCTCGTTATCGCTGGAAGGAACGCCACTCGAGAGGCCGTCTTCGAGGACAGGCATTGCGATTATCTTATTATTTGAGAGCAAACTTCCCTCCAATGAGAGTTCACTTTCAATTTCATTGCTGTCACAATCGGTGATATCTGGCGAGAGAGTGAAATTGCGGTGCGTTTCGACCGCTCTGTCGACCACTTCATGGCCCACCTCCGGGTCGGCGCACGTACTGCCCGGCGACCTGTCATTAGATGCGGTTTCATTGAAAATGTGTTGTCTGACCCGTTCGTGAAGTAGTATCAACTCGTTTTCGTGAGCTATCATAGAGTCGTTGACACTTTTCGAAGGGCTGATTGTTGCAGATCTATCTTCTTCCGAGTTGGCAGAGGACAGTGTCGCCAAACGCTTACCGACATAAGCGTTGCCGACACTATTCATCCGATAAAGTTTGTAATCCAAGTCAGAGAATTGGTAGACATTCATATCGGTATCTGTGGTCTCCATTAAGACATCATTCTTATCGGATTCGAGTTCACTGGTGGGCACACTTGGAATGTCAGATGAATGCGATTTGGAACCATTTGAGGCATTAGTCGGCGACTCTTCGCATGGCATTGGAATGCTGAGAATCGATTTGACCAATTCATCACATGATATGTCTCCCAATCCTTTTGTCTCCGCACTGTTATTGGCCAAACCCACAGACATATCCTCGTTGTTTATCACCCTCTGAGGATAACCGGGTGGTTTGGGTCCATATCTTCGCGGTGACCCATCGTATTGAGCGATCGGAACATTGCCGATAACGCGAGCAATGCCTCGGCTCTCGTCAACCATTGGTATCTTCGTTTCAGTCTTTGGTGAATCTGTTTCTGTCAGTTCATCGCCTCTATCGGGTCTCATGTCTTGACTTCGCTCATCAGAATCACTAGCATTTGACGAATCTTTTGTGCAATCATTACAAACCGATTCCGAATTACTTTGAGACTCAGAATTGATTGGTTTTACTGAGAGTTTCACCTCTTTTTGCTCAATCTCTTCAATGTCGTCGTAAATGATTTCCGAGTCTTGTTTGGAACCAAAGTCTTCATAGACGACAATACCTGACGAGAGTTTGTGTTTATGTTCACCGCTTTTGCTTAAGTCGGTTAAGAGATCACAAATGGGAGACTGAAGTAAGTGATTGACGGACGAGTTGGTCGTGGCCTCGGGTGTCACTGATATGTTATTGTCATTGATTACCGTTTGGGTGGTATTGTTTCGCTTTGATTTGGACATCGTTTGCGCCATTCGTTCTTCATTATTGATGTTATAATGAGATAAGACATTAGAGTTGACTCTCTTTTTGCTGTGTTTAGACTTCGAGGCGCTGAATATCTCTCTTCCGCCGGCGATCTCTATTCGGCTTTCCCTGAGAGCGATGTCCCTGTCGTTGGTCTGGTCGTCGCTGTCGTCATCTCTGATGTCAAGACATGGCTTATTGATGAAGTTGTGGTTAAGCGGTTTGAACTCTTCTTCTGGAGAGAGGAGGAGTTGGTCTAACTTGAAGCCAATGGCCGTCAAATTGCTTTTAATGCAATCGTTGGACGCGTTGTCCGTTTGCCTGTCGTCCGACTCTCTGCTGTCCGTCGGGTCGTCCATTGTGTTGTCGTTGATGAAGTCGAGGTCTATCAACAGTTGTCTGTCATTTCGTTTGTCGTTGTTATAGTTCCGATTGATATCATCGTTGCAATCAATGGACTTGTTTTTTGGTCGACATTTGGGGAACAGTTTCTCTATTAATTGTTGGTCGATATCATCGCAAGTTTTGACACAATTGGCATTAATTTTATTGAATTCATTCGCCATAATATTAACTCTGCTTTGGTTTCAATAGACATCACATAAACGAGCGATGAAGTCGACACTCATTCACAGCAATAGCCAAACAAATGCCAACCATTGGTCACATCATTGCAGTCATCGCTGGCATCGCATCACTCGCTTCGACCGCACATACCGACGGTCACTGACAGTCACCGCAACCGCATCGGTGTCTCAACCAATCGACTCAATCACCGCTTCAATTAAATGTCAATTTAAATGTCATTTCATTTGTTTAGTTTCGCACTCAATGTTTACACTCAACAGACATCTCATTGCTCTGATTGGGTCTGATCTCTGGTTTGTATTACAGTTCGCATACTTTGTGACCACAGCTGCCAAACGGGAGACCCCTTCACAGTGAGGCACAGCTGAGCACTGAGTCAGCACTGACTGACTGACTGACAGACCACTGAACGCAGTCTTTGGATTCGATTCCAAGCGTTTCTCAATTCAAAAGTTTCAGCGATTTTGTCATTTAATTGTGTTTTGTTTTGAAAATCAAAAACGTGTCGATTGAAAGAGTGATTCAAACTATCGGTTTCTTAATATGTTCTCCAATGACGACCAGAAGCAGAGACGGTATGAGAAGATAGAGTTCTTAGGAGAGGGACAGGTATGCGACCGGTGACCAAATGGCCGGCACTAGTGCTGACACTCTTCTGTTGTCCAGTTCGCCACAGTTTATAAGGCGAGAGATACCGAAACCGATGAGATCGTGGCCGTCAAAAAGGTTTGACACCAATTCACTTGTTATTTGTCGTATATGTCTAGATTGCAGATCAAATTGGGCACAAGAGCTGAGGCCAAGGATGGCATTAACAGAACCGCTTTAAGAGAGATTAAACTTCTACAAGAATTGGCGCACAAGAATGTGATCGGAGTAGGTCTACGATTTCAGCGATCGATCTTTTCATTTGATTGACTCTAATCTTGCAGTTGTTGGATGTGTTCGGCCATCGATCCAATGTTTCGCTAGTTTTCGATTTCATGGAAACAGATCTCGAAGTGATAATCAAAGACACGAACGTAGTGTTGATTCCGGCGCACATCAAGTCTTACATTTTGATGACTCTCGAAGGAGTAGAATATCTCCATCTGAATTGGATTTTACATCGAGTACTGATCTCTCATTTCTTATATTTATTCTAACATTTTTGTCGAAGGACTTGAAGCCAAACAATTTACTGCTCGATGGAAGTGGAGTTCTGAAGATCGGAGATTTCGGTTTAGCTAAAGCTTACGGCTCTCCAAATCGGATATACACCCATCAAGTGGTCACTCGTTGGTATAGAGCACCCGAACTACTATATGGCTCTCGAATGTACGGCACGGGTGTCGACATTTGGGCCATCGGTTGCATTTTGGCCGAACTTCTACTGAGGTGTCCATTCCTGCCGGGAATGACAGACTTGGATCAGTTGAGCAAAATTATGCAGGCATTGGGAACACCCGACGAGACTTCTTGGCCGGTATTTCATTTAGTTGTTCTCAGTTTGTAGTCAGGTATGGCTTATCATTGAACTTCTTCACAGGGCGTCACAAAACTTCCCGATTACGTGCCATTCAAGTCTCAGCCGGGAACTCCTTTAAGAGAGATCTTCACTGCTGTCAAAGACGACTTACTCGAAGCTCTGTCCTCAATGTTATCCTTGAATCCGCTAAAGCGCTGTACAGCGACTCAAGCGCTCAAAATGTCGTACTTCAGCAATAACCCGGCGCCAACTCCACCCGAACATCTGCCCCGACCACAGAACAACGGTAACACATTCGATCCCGACATTTACAAACCCAAGAACTCGAATAAACGGGTGTCGTCTGACAGAGTGATGGCACCGATGGCCAAACGACTCCACTTCGACGGTACCGACAATTAGGCAATCAATTTGTAAATAAGATAAATGTAATAAAAGAAGTCATTTTATGAGAAGTGAATCATTTATTGGCAATGATTGTTATATTATGGGTTAAATGTCAGCTCCGGATCGTCTCCTCTCGTCTCGTATAACCTCACCATTCAGTCTATAGAACGCAATGATATGTGAAATGAGGCACTTGTTTGGGCAAAATGCAAAAGTGATCACTGATCAGTGATCAAGGTATTAGTGATGACATGTATATTACACTCTAATCGTAATAATTGGTTAACTTTGTATAAAAGTTGTGTAAATAAATATAAATTGTTATAAATAATGATAATAATACTATAGCTCAGAATAAATTGGAATCCATTTAGGAATGTAAAGTCAATTAGAAAATAGTCTAAATCAGTCGTTCTTCGGGCGGCGGTTTCAATATCTCGGACGCAGAGTTGCCGAACATTTCTTGAGTGGACGGAGAATATGTACCTCTGGTGGCGCGCGCGTGTTTGACACTGCGCACGAAGATTAGGGACACGAAGAGCAGCGCTATTATCAAAATACATCCCATCGTTATTATCAGATAGAAGATGAAACTCATCGGCGAAGAGCTCTGTAAAGATGTTGGACAGTGGTCAGACAAGTGGCAAGATACTTTGCAAGAACCAACCTTATGCTCGCATATGAGTCCCGTATAGTCTGGCGGACACTCGCAATAGTAGCCGTCCTTGTCGTCGGTGGTGACACACGTGCCGCCATTGAGACACAGACCGGCGATATCACAGTCGACAATAGCGTCACAATAGGCCTGATTGTGGTGGTGTTGCGGAAGACACGCACAGATCTCGTCGTTGACACAGTGAGAGAACTCTTTGTGGCACTCGCTCTGACAGCTCCTCTCCAATTGGCATTTGTCACCTGTGAAGCCCATCTTGCATCTGCACCAATAGGTCTCGTTTGTCATCTTATTACCTGTGGTTAAAGGTGCATGATAGTTTTAAATCATCATCGATCTCCACATAGATAGCAACACTACTTACAGGTGCCTCCGTTCTCGCAAGGGCTCAGAACACACGGGTCAGTCATATATTGGCATAATTTACCTGGTTAACAATTGACAATATTTGTTAATTGTGGCCATCAAATTAATAAAGCAGAAGAGTGAGCATACCGTCGAAGCCATACTGACAGAGACACGAGTACGAGTTGATCTCGTCAATGCAGGTGCCGTTATTCATGCACTGGTGACCGCGTTCGCACTCATCGATGTTGACCTCGCAGTTGATGCCTTCGAAACCAGATCTGCATTCACACGAGTATCGGATCGATTGTGATTGTGTGAAGTTGTGGTACTGATCGCGGATAAGGCTCTCAGAGAACTTGTTGATTAAGTGCTGATGACTTTTCTGTGAACAAGAGCCTCCATTCAGACAGGGAGAGGACGCACACTCGTCGATGTCTGAAAAGCCAAGCATTTGGTTATGTTATGTACA
>JAQGBE010001719.1:0-10140 GCA_034698225.1 Scheloribates latipes | reverse complement strand
CACTGCCAGCACTCCAACCATTATCACAACTTTGACTGGTTTGGTGTCAAACAGATCTGAGGTTAGACTCGAGATTAGGATCTCTCTCAGAGTGATGACCACTGCTCGCAGTCGTCCCTCAAATTGAAACGTCTCTCCCAATGACAATACCTGTGCCACAGATGTGCCAAATGGTCTTAAGTGTGTCTGCAAATGATTTTTGACAAATTAAGTTTGTCTGCGATTCACAGGATTAAGATATATATCGTCGCAAATTAGGCGAACCAGAGATGACAACTATCTCTGGCTTAACAACACTTATGGTAAAGTGCACCTTGCTAATGTCACTGTCAATGCCAATGACAATCACAAAGTGCTCACTCTTGCTCTTAATTAGCGAGCTTTTAAAGTCAGAATAGCTCCAAGAAAAAGAGTAAAGAGTATTATTCTTTTTTTTCGCAAGTTTTGGAGCTTTTTAGGGATATAATTAATATTAATTCAATTTTCAGATGACATCGAAAAAGGAATTTGTCTGAAAAAATATAAGAAAATAATAATATTTCTGGTTTATAAATATTAGTTAATGGCTTAATAGACGATCGTTATCTGTCTGTCACTTTGACAGCTTTTCTTATTTGCACTGTTGGTGTGATCAGACAACTCATGCAATAAACACAAAATAATGGACTCATTATCCAAATTAGACTAATTAGCAGAAAACCAATTAATCGACAGTCACTCTGAAGACTAAATATAGCGAACGTTCCGAATGTCTGAGAAATGAAACGATTATTGTCTTCCATATCGAGGCTACGAATCGGCGCTCATCTGCAATATGTCTGACGTCTCACTGGCATTGATTGCAAAGACACGAATGGATTCTCACATCGGAACCCGATTGAGACAATTGAGACGAACAACATCTGCCGTATTGATGGCATCGATGGGCCGATCCGTTGTTGCACTGGATATCAAGTGATGCGAAGGCAAAACATTTTTCAATTTGTCTGACACTTTGCGAACTCCGAACCACTCCTTATGGCACAGCCTTCACAACCCAAACCCAATGTTTGCCATCACTCTGATGACTGACTGACCAAGGATTTCGCCATTCAATTAAAACTCTTGCTTTGCATTCAATTTCTTTGTATTGGAATAAAAATTGTTTCAATAGAATCAAAATCAGTGGCACACAAGACATGGCTTATTTTTGAAAGTATATTCCAACGATTAAGTAATAGCTATGCAAGTGATATTATATGCAAGATCATATGGAACAATATTAAATTTCCAATTGAAAACAAGGGCATATCTGACAATCTTCTAATATTATAGATAAATTTATAACAAAATATATGTGAATATAATAAATCAAATTTCTAATAGTACCTCAAATCGATGTGACCATCCCTGGTTAAAATAGATAATAGCGAACCTTGATTATTGAATATTATATAGATATTGTTGTCAGATTGGTGTTTGGTCAATGTTTAGTGGCTAATGGGTGAGTCCAGTGTTGGGAAAGCGGTTTCAAATTAACCATTTAAATTGATTATTCAATACATCAAATCGTGTTTAATATCAATCAATAATATCCAGGATTAGAGACAAGTTTGTGAACACAACTGCTTAGAAGTGTAATCTAGTGGTTGGCCTCTCAAGTGTTTCATGTGTTTGCGATTCTCGAAGTTCTGTAGAATTTAAATAATTTCCTGCAGAGAAATAACTATAGATATATATCACCAATTAATTGTTGCAAATTCAAAATGGAAATCATCATGGTATTCCAGATTTAAAAAAAAATTTGAATCAATGTATATTTGAAATAGAAAACAATTGTTAATAATGTCTGTAATTTGTTCGTTTGATAATTAATTTGAGTTATTAATACCTATAATTTTTTTATAATCATTTCAGATATTAAATACAAAACTAAATTAAATTAAATTTAAGCACAAATAATAAAAATTATCACAAGAATTAGAATGAGCTTAGGAATGGCGCAAAACAATAAACGATTGCATCGGTTTGACTGCATTACTCTCAATGAGAGCCGTTATGTCCGCCATCTCTGGCCATAGAATCAAAATTGGTTCCAATTCTGCGAACTTAGTTTATATTCTGGCCGACAGATAGAGAGCCTCTCATAGGGTTGTAGACAATGTAGTTTGCAATTACAGAATCTATCAAAGTATCAACATATCAGAGTATCAGAGTATCATGGTCAGGTCAGGTCAATATTGAATTTCCATGTTATACGATAGCATTACTAATTGACATTACATTTTCAGGTATTGTCTGATTGTTAAAAAAAATATCAACAATGTCAATTCAATGAGTTAATTATAAGATTGATGTATTATGACTTATATCTTGGATGTGATTTTTTTATTTTAGAACAATTCTATTCTAAACGAGCATTTATTGATGATTGTTGTGAACTCTAATTGAAAATATATTAAATTGAGCATGAAACCGATTATGTTGAGTATATTTGATGTGATCATGCTTAATTGTGGCTCAAATTAGTGCCAAATCAACCCAAATGTGTTTGGCACAAACAAATATATACACAGTTTGTCTGTGGTTAGCGAAGCATTAGTTTTTCTGTGATTACAGATAAAATTGTATAAATGGAACAAGTTGCATCTGAGAAATGGCCAACGTTCAAACTTAAATTGTGCAAATATAAAATTATTTAATGAAAAATTCCTATAGATTTTGGTTTATGACTATTATCTAAACTAACTGAAATTAATGAATTAACTGAGCTATATCGTCGTCTTTCATTAATACAACCCCTAATCAATATAAAACTTGAATTGACTGACCCTTTTGTTATGTCTTATCGTGATCAAAACTGAGCGCTTTTCCATATTCAACCCCTTGATTCACAAGTTGACCAATAATAGTCTCTCATTAAACACCATGAATCATGGTCCATGATGTCATTCTATCCTAAATCTGAACCCGCATAACTCAATCCATTCAGCTCTCCCTGTTTATAACCATTTGAAAATTACAAAGGCTAATAAAGAAACTAAATCATTACTATACCAAGTTAAATCAATATATTCATACTGAATATTGACAACTTTTGGGTGATCGGCGCTAATTCATTTGAAAATGTTATATTTTAACGAAATTTTATTGAATGTAATTTAAAATTTGAAAAATAACATTTCAATGGATTGGATGTGCAAACAAACAGTGTCCGTTTAGACAATTTCATCTGTAATTTCTGTAATTATATTGGGTTTTGCGTTAAATAATGAAAATACTAACAAATAATTGATTGGTATTCGTGTCAAAACTTTTTTTGGGGGAAAAATGTCAATCAGTTTAAGTAATACTGTTTAGAATGCAACCAAAAGCCAATACTTATTTTTCTTCGCTGCTCTCTCTCTCTCTCTCTCTCTCTCTCTCTCTCTCTCCCCGTCTCTCTCCACTCTCTGTCCTCTCTGTCCGGATCTCTAATTACAAGGTTTAGTCTTACAGTTTCTCATTATGTGCAACAACTTAGAGCCCGAACCTCATTGTGGGTAAGCCTGTGATGGCATGGATGACAAAGTCTGTGCCACGAGAGAGATGAGAACCCCCGCCGACCGATAGACAAAAATATAAACACATTTGGATTTTGAAGGAATTCTCGAGTTTTAAAGACTGCGAACTCGTATCTCAAGACTAATAAACTATTAGGTCTGCGCTCAGCAGTCAGTCCTCTGGAAGTGTGTGCAGAGCAGCAGATCTGTAAGAATACACAGCTATTTGCTCAGGTAAGGCGAGGTATGACTATCCAGGTCTGTCAGACTGCGAGCACTGGTGAGCGCTAACAAAATGAAATTAGTTTATAACGAGTTCGCCGTTCGGTTGGAAGCAGTGACTGACTGCCAGTGAGTGCGAGTGAGGGCTCGCGTATCGGCACTACAGTGACTACACCAGTGACTACACCACTAACACCACTCACACCACTCACTGTACGCCTATGTATAGGCCGTGCAATTGATCGGCCGTTTGTCGGCCTTAACAGACCTTAACTGAGAATAAATTTTTAATAGATAGAGAAAAGGAGAGATTCTTTTATTTGATTCCGTGTAGTCTTTCGCTGACAAAGATTAATTGCGTTAAATGAATACCAAAATTTTTCACTGTTTTTATGATTGATTGCAATGATTACATTCGAACGGAGAGCTGAGCGCAGCGAACATGTGGTGAATATACCTGCATATGATTCCCAATACCGACGACCCGTACCCACACACACACTCCTGACTGCCAATTACCCGAAGACACTGCCGACCAGTCGTTCTCTTTGTCTTGCGATCGGCTCTACTCATATAAAAGTTCCTACTCTTTCCACTTTAGACTATGTGAGTGATTATCGCAGAATAGTTGGCAATAAATTAATATAAGTTTCATTATATTCTGCGATATTAGGCATCAATTTATTTGAGCGCATATTAAGTATCGCTTGCTTTGAGTGGTGAAACACAACACACATGTCGTTATCGCACAGCCATCCAAACCGAGAGCCGGTCTGAGAGTGCGAACCAATATTATGAGCGCAGATATGGTCGTCGATATTGTTATGACCGCCCGATTATAATACGATCGCGAATAGTGTTTTGTGTAATATCTTATAAAAAGTAATGTTTCATAAAAAGAGTGTTTCTATGCATAGAATGTGGTCACGACTGTTGTGCAATGATTAATAACCATGTTGAAAAGGAAACGAGAAACTTTGAATTTTCACGCATTATCAGTAAATAATTGATGAAAGTTGTCATTTAAGCTGTCAGTTGACGCCTTGATTTATTATATTAACCAGGAATGAGATGTTTAAACGTATATTTGCAATAATACCACTGCTCCGGACACTTCTGATAATTCGTTTTTTGCTTATTTCCAAACAATTTTTTGTGCGTTCCTATTATTTATTCCCATTTTCTGTCCAATTACATCGATTGGAGTGCTAGCACACACACACCACACATACCAGTCCTCTCCTCTGCCGTCCTCCCCATCCTCTCCCTCTCCCTTTCCCTCCCAATCTATCTCAGTGGCGATAATTTCTCATTTAAAGTGTTAATTCGTTTGATTGGATCGCCGTTCGGATCCACTGGTGACTGGTGGCCGGATCGGTGCCATAGATGCCGTGCCGTCGGCACCGATGCGACACATAAATAAATAAACAATTCTATCGCTAATGCCTACCAAACAGAGACATGAGAGCAGTGTTTGTCAGTTCGTCAGTTGGGTTGTTGTCGCTGGCATTGCATGCCATCCATTGACTACAGAGGAATCAATAGTGGGCCTCAGCCTCAGCTACAAAGGCAAACTTCAGACTTCCAGGAGCGCCAATAAATCAGAGACATAGCACATGGCATGCCGTCGATCGCACTCATTGTGAACTCTCAGCCAACGACTTCACTTCACTTCACTCCAGAGCAGAGCAGAGCCTATGTTCTAATGCCTTCGGAGTCGAGTTGTTTCCTAACATCACTCATAAGTGTTGAGCCCAACAGTTATTATCATTTTATCCACTTTTTTATTGTTATATATATTTCTGATTCTAATGAATCGAAATATTAAGAGATAGTCAGAGCTCTATATTAAGTGAGTAAAGCGAATAAATCACTAATGAATGGAGGCTTCCGTTCGGCGGCCGATATGTCTGTTATGCTCTGAAAACCCTTTTCATACAAAAATCCGTACAATAATAGAGTATGTATTTTGTGGTTCTCTCTGCTGTTGGTTCTCCGCTGTTGTGTTGACTTCACTCACTTCGCTCACTTCACTCACTCCTTCCGTCCCTACAAAAACCACTCATTTTTCTTCTGATTCTTTATTTTTCTCTCTTTTCTATGCCATTTGTGTCTCACTCTCCCACAAAAGCAATGTTTGGCTCATCTCTTCTATTATTCAAAGGCATTATCGGTTTTGTGTAATTAGGTTTTTGTTGTTAACCCAAACCCAAACTCAAACCTCACTGTTAGACCCTTCTGGCCATTAGTGTTAGCCAAAGCATGACTTCCATAATGAATAAACGCTGGGAATCGCCGCTCAAGTGTTTGCCTAAAGAACGAGTTGAGCGCACCTGCAGTTGCGTTCGGCCGCACCGGTCAGTCACACCACGTGACCGGTGGCCGCACCGACCGATATCTTCGTCAGGTATGTGACTATCGCTGCGAACAATTTGTGTCACCATCAGTGTAGACGTCAGAGCTGTGGTGTCTCACCAGAGCTCACACCAGAGCCCGAACGACATGCGAAGCCATAGCAAACAAATTATAATAATAGTGACAAACGAGAGCAGAGATTCATATTTGTTATGAATAGATATTTAAATATTTAATGAACGCTCTCTTTGGATATCTTTATGATGAGCTCGAATGGGATTTATGATCATTGAATGGCGCGAATGCGAGACATCGCCCAAACCTCGAGTCGAGTCGAGTCGAGCCATGTATTGCTCTTTATTAGTCTCATGATATCACGCGAAGAGTCTCTTGTGGTCTGTCAGAGCCGCCTATTTCTATCGGTCGCGAGCATTGTTAGTGTCTTTTGGTGTCGGCTGATGTGCGGCGATGATAGTCGAGGCACTCCAACAGCACTGCACTCGTTGCCCATCATTTGCTGCCAACAAAAAGAAGAGATTTGGCTTTGGGTCGGAAGTAATGAATTTTGTTCGGAAATGATTATTTGCCTCCAAAGCGATTCAAGACTTAAGCCGTGAGCAGAGCTCAGTCATGCTATCCATCAGTGATATACTTTTGTCGGTACACTCTATCCAAAGCACAATGGCTCACAAACACACATACAATATGTGCTGGTATATAGTGTTAGATTATAACTCACTTCTTATACAATATATTTTATTTGGTTGCGACACGTGTTCTGAAGACAATACAAAAACACATTTCGCTCTGAGTTTAAGCGCTTTCCCGAAAGCAATCGCATTATTCATGACTTGTCTGACATAAGCCATCGTTTGGCAGTCAGAGCACAGGTAACACAAACTTATGTAAACTCATTAGAACATAGTTATCGTGGTTATCCTTGTTATGCAACGTAATGTAATACCGGTATTAAAATCAAGTGATGCGCTCATACATGTGCGAGCAAGGTAATAAATAGTTTATGGTATTGTCGCATTAATAATTGCAAATCGAGTGAATACACAATTGAGCTCAGGTGCGAAATAAAGCGACGGGTCGTCCACTAAAATAAAAGCCATTACTCATTGTCTTTATTCAGCGGAGGGAACGCGAAGACGTCGGACCCCTCGGAGAGTGTGTGCATCCCATTAAGTCTATTGTGTCGGCCGTTCGCTCCGTTCGCTGCAGACATCACCAAAAGGTGAGCTCTGCCCGAGTCTAAGCCCATTCGCTGCCAGAGATTCATCGGAACGTTAAGGCTATACCAGTCGGGCATTGATAGCGAACCGACGAATCTGGCGGTGCATTAAAAACTTGATCATCGATTGACCCATTATTCCCCTATTGTTTCTCTGGTTTCCCTCATAACCGGTGATAACAAACAAGCTGTGAATTATATACCATTTTTGATATCAGTTGTGATCATCTCTACTCCACTCCACCCAAAGATCTCTTTATTAAAGGCATAAATATCAACAAAAAGGCAATATTTTCTATAACGTCATGAAATATGTTCAGACAATAAAGTTTTTGAAACATTTTAGTTGTGTTTCAGAACATAAAACATAAGAACTGAATGTGTCATTAGCTTAGAGAACGAATGCGTTTTGTCTTTTACGAGGCTTTAGGGCCGGCAATGGTGTGTAAGACCAGTCACACCATAGTTGTCTTACATCTCATCGTCTGTGGAAATGTAGTGAATGGAGAAGCGGAGAGATAATACACGCTTACTATTGCAAGATTATATGCACTTAAGGTACTCGACTCGTGTTCCCAATCAAAGTAATGACTTTTAAGTGTAGAGAAAAAACTATTGCAACTCAAGAAAAATGGTGTGTTTTTGTGGTTTTAAATTTTTTGCTCTTTTTGCTGGCTATAAATTGTTGGCTCGATTTGAGGCACTCCCGGCGCTCAGCAGTGAATCACAGGAATGACTTAACATATCTGCAATGGCCAGCACTGCCACCACTGGTGACCCTCTCGGGCACAGCTATTCGATTACAATTTTGGGACTTAATAAATCACGATTCGTGACAGACAACGAGATTCGAAATAAACGAGTTTTGTGTTTAGCTGTGAGACTGTGTTCGCCGCCGCTGTTGGACACCTTTGCCAGCGCTAAGGGAGCTCTGCAGCCGTGTCTGTGTCTGTGCCGGTCGGCCGATACCTGTCTCGCATCCAATTCATTTACAGTTGCGGCTCAACTCAACTCGCTTTACTCCACCCCAAGACATACGAAGACGTTTGTTAAGCAAACTCTCGATTGCGTCTAATTTGTAGCACAAGTCCTGACGATAAACGTCTGCTCATTAGTAATACATCGCTTATTACATGAAATGCCACCCGTTTTTATAAATTGGTTTTGTTTCTCTCGAACCAATTACCTTGTCCCTGTCCCTGTCCCTGTCCATGCACTAATCTATTCATATCTTCTTCTTGCTTCTCATTTCAGGCATTAATGTAATCAATTCTCGCAAATATTTACCTCATAAAACACTATTTACAAACGGACTGCCGCTCAGGACAACCGACAGTTTCAGCAAATGTTTTTCAAATTGGAATTAAGAGCAAAGAAATGTTTTCTTAGTTGTATTTGTGCTGATCGGCAAAAAAAACTTATATAAGATATTAATGAGAAATCATATGAAACGAAATGATTATAATTTAAAACAGAAATTACTTTTTCATCTAAAGTGTAAATATGTTTCATATTTAGCATAAATTTTGAGATTAATGGTGAAAAAGGCGACCGAATCTAGCGATCAATGAGTGTAAACCCCGTTTGAAAATTGCGTACGAATTACAGGAAAATCATTAATTATATCATTGAATTAAAAGTGTGTTTTAAAACGTTTAAAACGCAAAACACAACTATTAATACGTTATTTAACCTCAAACGCCAAACACAAGTATGTGATTAACCTTAGAGTAAAAGCGAAGCAAAAATTTAATTAAATCGTTTTGATAGCTCTCTGCCAACCATTGCATTCAAAGATCATTCAAAGATCGCTTTTAATGTGTTATTATAATTAATGGCTTTAATGCCATCACATCTCATATGTATGGCCACAGAAATTCCTCGAATGGCTTCTCGACTGTGCGCTAACGCACACACACTGTTCACTGTGTGTTCACTTCTGGCGCTAAACTAATTCAATTCGCGACTGAATATCATATTATACTTACACAGAGATATAGATTTGATTCTCATCGATAAGAAATTATTTTCTTCGGACGATGAAAAACGTTGGTTCGGATCCGATTACACCACCGATGCACTCACCACTAGTCGAGTCAACTCAAGACAACACATCAAACAGGACTCGGAGTAGAGTTAAGTCAAGTCAACTCAATATTGCGATTATGGCCATAGAATTAGTCAGTGGTTTGTATGGCCTTCGCTCTGACACTAACGTCTGAGTCCACACTCAATATTGAGTGCCAGCGCCAGTCTAGTGGTGGCAAATCAACAGCATGTATGCTAATTTTGCCCATGGGAATGACAACTTGGGATGAAGTTGCGCTCGACATCATCCAGAGATGTTATCTAATTAATTGAAACGTTGGTAACAATTATTGTGAAACAGACGTCGGGTTTCCAATTGTAATATATCTCTGGTGTCTATCGTTACGCAAATGTGAGATTTTATATGGGATCGAGTGATCTATGGCTAAGATTTTGGGTATGCCTTAGCCAAAGTGCAAATTGCACATTGGTGACCAGGCTCACTGCTCACTGCTCACTGCTGATTGGAATTAATGTCTCGCACTGCAAGCACATACGATGAGCAAGCACTATTTGCACTATTTGCAAAACGAGCCACGATGTGTCTCATATATCTCTGGTGAGCCGACAATTGCCAAAATGAGTTAGCGATCTGTTCTCAGACTCAGTCTTAGAGCCCAACTCATAAATTGGTATAAATATTATGGGTTTAAAAGCAGAGCAGAGTGAGGGCTGGGAGTCTGTGCTCTGTGCTCTGGGTCTGAGTCTGAGTTGGGT
>JAQGBE010001718.1:0-10141 GCA_034698225.1 Scheloribates latipes | reverse complement strand
TGAAAAGAGCCTTTTTGTTTGTGAAAATGCATTTGGTTTACCATAATGGTTAGTTTACCGTACCATACCTTTACGCTGATGGTAGTTCTCTGTATTTAGGTTAAAGTAACTAGATTAATTTAGACAATATTCAATTCGCCTGTTTTATTATTCCAGTCAGATTATTGTGGATTAAACTAGGTCTCTAAATCAAGATTCATACTATTCTACCTTGCTAATCATTTATTAATACTTTCGATTAGACTTTTAAATAAAATGTTATCTGTTTTTGTGTTCACTGAACTAAAAATAAACTAATATTTTACCCGAAAATCTCGTTTGGATTTCGCCACCAATTTTATAATTATTTAATATAAGAGTTGTATTTTGTTCAGTAATTCAAGTGATTTAAGGATAAGAATAAGAATTGATTTTTAATTAAACATAAATTCTTGTTTTTCCCATTAAAACAGGCGTTGGATCGCAAAAATATTTTCAGATCAATAACTAATTTTCGATTCGTTTTTATTCATTTATAATTAATTTTCAGTTCACTTGAGTTTACTATTCAATAGTAAACCTGTTTTTTACCTCAAATTGTTTATCTGTTTCTGTTTAGTCGTCTCAAAGAGTTTATCCAACTTTTTCTTCAATGTTTTGCTTTTGGTTTTGGCTTTCGTTAGTAGGAAAGCGATCGCGTATTGAGTGGCCAGTCGTGCGGCATAGACCGGGATGAATATGATCATGCCACAAGACAGGAGCTTGTGCTCGGGCAGGTAGACCAGCAGGTTGTGCGTGAGGTACGCCCAGTCCACCATTACTGCCAGTTGATAGAGCCGTACGTCGCGGTCCAAGTGGTCACTCCTCACCCGACCCACACAGCAATAGTTCAGATCCGTTACGGCCAGCGCTAAGACGACCAGAACTGCGGCCGAGAACTGGCATTCGAGCCAATTGGCCGATAATTCAGAGTCGGTTTTCTTCATAAATGTCTGCCAGAATATCGACAGACAGATGGCCAGAGTTGTGGACACAACGCCGATCGACAAATAGCTTACTAATGACATGATCTGTTTGAGCGAGTCTTCCACCTCATCCGAGTCGTCACTCTTCCTGACCACTCGATCGCCGTCTGCGAGCGCGTCCTCGTGTATGGACTCGATAAGAGTGTCCAGTATTGTGTCCATTCTGTCCGGTTTGGGCTCTGCTTTGGCTTTCGGTGTCTTTGCAGCGTTCGGGTCCTCGTTCTTGAGCTCTTCGGCGATCTCTTGCATCTCTTTCATCGACTGTTTGGCCCGAATCACATCCATCAGCTTGTAGTCAGTGTCCTGCCACAGCTGATAGGGCGCGTTGACCTTGCTCATCGGCCACCACTTGAGTGCCGGTCCCTTGGAAACAAATTCTTTGATCTCTTCTATCGATTGTCTGAAGACATCCCAAAATAGATTCGATTCAGACATGGCTTGCATTTGAATTATTAGCACCAAACGTTATCATCTAGCTCGATCTTACTGCACATAATTTATCTAGCTCACTTATCTAAAGGCACGCGCCTCAATTAAACAAATTTGAATGTGCCTGGTGGTCATGTCATGTTTGATAGTTGATAGATGTTTACTATAGTATAGTCCGCTTAGAAGTTTAATATTTGGAACACTTATAGATTGGAATCGGGAATAGGGTTGCCAGATGTCCAGCTCCGGCCTGGATTGTAAAGGTTTTGGGGGCTTTGTCCAGTTTCCAGGCAATCGACAAACCTGGATATTGCAAGGCCCAGGTGTCCCATTCAAGTGCCCAGGTTTGTTAAGGCAGGTTGTTGAAATTGTTGAACAAATTCCTGGTCTGGGGTAAAATGCTTTGGCAGCCCTATTCGGGAATCACATGATTCACACACCCGTTCCCACACTCACAGTTCGGTCCACTCCCATAAACAACTAGGAAAATGTTGTTTTCATCAGAAATCTATTGAATCGTTAATTAGATCGTGAATTATAGTATTGTGTAACCTCTAAATTATGCACAAATTAACACTGTTTATAAACTTATTTTTTCAGGTCTAATAACCCAATTAAAAGCACATATGATATGATTTGATTAAAAGTGTTTTAGAATTTAAATTAATTTTTATTTTTTCGTTATTTTTGGTGCTTTTTGTCGTCAATTAATACCTTAATTGTTATTATTCTTCATCTCTAGTAAAAACAGTTGCATTGGATTTGTTTCGTTTGATTTTGTAAAAACTTCAATATAAAGAAAAAGGTGAACAACAACTGAATTAATAGAGAGTGAAAGTGAGTATAAATAATCGTCAAAAATATATATAAATTGAAAAAATACTTATCAATTGAATCGAGAAAAATAATAGTAATTAATAAAAACAATTAATTAATTCTATGCCTAAGTCTGAGGACAATTAAAACAGTTATAAAAAAGAGAGTGAATTAAAAAATAATATTATAATTCGTTATTTGTTTTTGTAGTCAAATAATAGAACAACAAATGGTTTGCGTTTAAAAACTTTTGTTTTTACTTTTGCTTAGTTTTAGTTTTGCTTTTATATAAATTTTAAAATCATAGATAAATGTGTTCTAAGTATTTGTTGCGACAGACGAGTTCGAGAAATAATATGATAGCTTAGCTTAGCTTAATTAGCTAGCTAATTAGCATTGGTAACTATAGAGATGACAAGAGCAGATCAAGAGATGACCTCAACTAAGACCAGGTAAACAGTAATAGCAAAGCTAGCGAAGGCGAAATAAATAGTCGAATTAATTACATTACAATTAATCGGATGAATAGTCTATACACTGCACACCAGACACGCCCCTCGCGGACAGCCCTCCCCTCCCCGTCAGCACCGCTTTACAAAATGTGGGCTCAGGTGAGGGCCGACCGCCGGCGGCTGTCCTGTCATTGGGTTCGACCGCTCGGACCAAATAAATAAACCGCTTTCTTGTGTTCTTCGTTTCGCTTCAATGATTCAAATAAATTATTTTTCTTCTACTTATTTATATAATATATATAAATATGTATAACTCTTATATATACGTTTGCTATATAAGAGACAACGCAATGACAAACCACAATCAAAAACTGAATGAAAATTAGTTAGATTTTAGTCAATAAGTAATTGCAATTAAAAAATTAATTATAGAACGAAATGGAAGAGAATGTGTGAAACAAATACAAAAATCAGCGCTAAATCAATGGTCAGTTCAATAGTTGTCACAATCGAAGTGTGAGTTCGCGGCCGAACACTCAATCAGACGAACACTTTGGCCAACGCGTCGGCGCCGCCCGAAGCGAAGTAAGGCTTACTCGGGTGAAATGTCACGTCGAAGATGGCCTCATCGAACTTCTTCCGGTGCGATGTGATCTCCTGCACACACGTCCGACTGTCGAAGTTCCACAGACGGACACTGCAGTCATGACCTGTCGGACAGCAGAAAAGTTAGCCCTCAGTCAGACAGGCATACAGTGATAAGTTATCACTGATAACTAGGCAATAGACAAATGGGTCAGTTCCTCATCAGTCAGACCTCGAGCCAAACAATCACAACTGAAAGCTATTAGTTATCAAAACATAAATAAGTGGAAAACAACAAAAACATCGAATCATCGCATAAGTCAAGTCCTGAGCTAAACAATCGGCAATAAATCGCATAACAAAGGGCCGGCAGTTGCGGACCGAACACTCACTTCCGCTCAAAAGATAGAGTCCATTGGGATCACAGGCAAGACTCGTCACTTCGTCCAAGTGGGCCACCATTGCGTGCACGCACTTGCCTGCCAAGCAAAGTCCAAGGTCACCACCATGTTCAGTTCAATCTCAAGACTTACCAGAGTTCAGATCCCAAAGCTTGATCTGCCGGTCCTCGTGAGCACTCATCACAACGGGCATTGTCGGGTGGACTGCGATAGCGTTGACCCGACCGGGACTCGTGCCCTCGAACTGGAGCACAGGTGTCGATTGAGACGTGACCTCCAAGTCGTATATACTGATGGAACCGTCGGTGAAGGCGGCGGCCAGTAGTGAGGGCGAAGTGCTTTCGGTGTTGTTATTATGGGGTGCGATGGCTGCCAGACTGGTCGGCACACGTTTCGGTTCTGCGTAAGGTAGTGCCGGTTAGGTATAAGGTAGGGATCAGCCCAACAGATAAGCCATACCCTCAATGGTAATCGTTTTGACGCACTGGACTCGAGACGTGTCCCAGATTTTGATGGTTTGGTCCGCAGCTGCCGAACAGAGGAGTGGATGCGAGGCTTGTGTCGCCTGAGGGACGGCCACCAGTGACCAAATGGCGTTCGTGTGAGCATTGATTTGACACAACTGGAGACTCGAGTCGTAGGGGTCGTACGGGTCGATGGTGGCCGTGTTGGACGGGATCGCCCATATGATGAGCTCTCCGTTCTGAGCACCACTGTATATGTTGTTGTTGTTGACCGAGAGGGACAGCACTCGAGACGTGTGACCTCTGTATGTGTAGACCGGCTCCAAGTCGAAGGTCGTGCCGCCGCTCGGACCCGTCGGCTGCGGTTGTTTGCCTTTGGAGAAGACACGGGTTAGCCATAAAAATGGTGGGCTCAGAGTGGATGATACCTTTGTTTGACTGTTGAGTTTTATTAAGGTTCCATAGCTTTAGTGTCTCGTCTTCAGAGCCGGTGATCAGTAAGGGTTCGGTCGCGTGGAACCGAAGACATCGGACACAATCGAAATGCGATCTGAGTTCGGAGTGGACAGTGAAAGAGTGAGCCATTGGTGGACAACATCTTTGATGTCGTCTTACTTGAGAATATATTTCGGATTCCAGGTCTTTCGGAATTCAGTATTCATTGACGAGTTGGCTGTCGACCCGTTCATGTCTAGCGACTCGTTGGCCACTGTGAGAGCCGCCAGTTCTCCGATATCGACCACATCTTTGGCCGCACCTAAGATGTCGACAAGCAAGTGGTCAGTTCGAGGCAATCCAAGTTCCAACAGCGGTAGCACATACCGGATCGACCCCATGGACTATCTTTCTGGTCTCCACTGGGATGGGTTGACAAGAAGTCGAATTCGGCCAAAACCTCTTCGGTTTCGGTGTCTATAGCATAAGGACCGGCACTCCTCGCGGTGTCAATATCCTCGGCACCGTCCTCTTCTTCATCGTCCTCATCGCCGTCCTCCTGATTCCGGCCCTCTCTCTGCTCGTTGAGGAACTCAAAAGTGGCCAAAACGGAGGCCTCACTGTCGGTGACCATAGACTCGTTGGGCCGCCACTTGTCCTCTCCATCAGACCTCTGAATGCGTTTAAATTTTTCTATATTCGGATCGTTTGGTCGTTTGGAAGTGTCTGTACTATCATTGGGCGCACCGGTCGGTGGCTCTTCTAGACTGGTATTAGTGGTCAGTCCCAATAGACTCCGGACCCGATTGGACCGGACGTCGATTATCGTATCGGTATATCCTATTTCTTGTAAATATTGGCGCAATAGTTGTCTCCCCTTTGGACAGAGATTTGATTGCAATCATTAGATATCAGTCATTGTGTTACGCAAAGAATGTCTGGTATGTGCTAATCAGGATCAGTGATGGACATCGGGTGGCAAACACAACAAAGGTGTCTGTCACTCATCACATATTCATAAGGCTATTGCAACCAATTACAAGGTGAAAATTATATGCAAATTCACTTGCGATCGCTCACTTGCACGGGTGATACCTGTGCGCCACCCGCTGTGCAGCTATGCTGTCTCCAGCTGTGCCCATCACTGCTCGTTATTAACGAATCGTTAACAACCAAAATATTCAGAATAATTATCATCTGTCAGGAAACTAGTCTTTGGACGAAGAGATGAGTTATTAAAGTGGTCGGGAAGACGGGTAGGGGTTGAGAGACAGGTCACGACCGGCAGTGCCAACAGACCTGTTTCCAATTGATAGCTGTCTGTCCCCCCGAGTCACTCATCAGCGACTCTTCGAGGTCAGAGTTGAGTTCCTTGAGCTCGTCGGCTGGCGCGGCCATATTGGGCGGGTCGACCCCGAACTTGAGCTTGTGATACTTGGCCCGCTCCTGGCGCAGACAGTACTCCAGCATCTTGATCCGCCTGACCAGGTCGTTCTTCAGGTTCTCCTGGCCCTTGCGCTCGCCCTGGAGCAAGGCGATGCGGGCTTGCAGTTCGGCCCTCTCCACCTGGACAGACACGGCGGACAGACGTTAGACATTGACGGACACGACATGACTGACAGCTGTCACACAATGACAGCGCCGACTGCCGTCGCCAGCAGTGGCCGCAGCCGTGTCACCGATGTGTGTCATACCTCCCACTGTTGTCTCTGCACTTCGAAGCGTTGCCACTCGTACTGAAGATAGTGGACAATACCGGGGATGGTGTACGAGGGCTGACCCCCATTGGGCGGCTGAGCCGTGGCCGGCGTCTGCTGTGCCGTCGCCTGCTGTTGACCCACTCCTTGGCCAGAATTACACTGCTGGCCAGTGGCCGACATGTTGGCCGACTGCTGCTGTTGCTGAACGGCGGCCGCCGTCGGAGAACTGTTGGCCGACTGAGTGCTGTTTTGCTGGCCGTCCATAACATAATAAAATGGCAGTCATTACACAACAGATACGCCTTTTGGTGACGTACCACACATGTGGGCACTCGAGCCAAACATTTGGCCCGTTTTGTCATTGTGACCGGTGTAAGGTTACCGCTTGCAATAGTACCAAATTGCCGACTATCACCCCATAAATGACGCCAAGCAATGGTCGACCAATCGATGGCTCTGTTTGTGTGATGCATGCGGTGTGCAGTGTATGTCGAGATCGAGTCCACGCATTTGAGGCGATTGTGCGGATCCGTGAGCTGACAGTCAAAGCCGGTTAGCTGTCCATCGCTGGCGTCACTGACCGTTAGCTGCGGTCACACACCGAGCCTCGACTGTATCGCTCCGATGTTTGTGTGTTTGTGTGTAACGGTGTTTGACTGCAGTTATTGCTATCACTGACTAAATATGTCTTCACTACAAATCAATTGCATTCACAGTCAAAGTGATTGTAATCCTAATTGTATTGGTATTGAGTACTAACAGCGAAGTCCAAGTGTCGGTCCGTCGCACGACTGGCCACTGACCCGACGGCCACATCGATCGCCAGTACAGCTGTCCGTAGAGTCTGTGTCGCAATCATAAGTGCAAAACAATTATTAATTTAATTGCAATGATTTATCAATTTTAATATCAAAATATAAACAATTTTAAATTGAATTTTAAGAACCAATTGTACATTAATTTTGTGATTTTATTAGTGATTTATAACAATTAATAATTTGACTCAAATTGTTGTTAATTATGACATAAAAACGCCTCCAAAGCAACGGATAAATCACTCATTAGTTTAATTGTAATTTTTGACTATGTTTTGGCTTTTAATTAGACGATTGAATCGTTGAATCAGTTTTAGTTTAATATAGTATTTTAATTGTATTTTGATTTGTATTGTCTGTATCGCCAGAACCAGTCGTGAGGTTAGTGTCGGACCCAATCATATGATCAGTACTGACGACGAGATGTGACATAAATTTTATTGATTTTTATCGACAATTCATTTCAGGCATTGTCTCATCGCTTACCAACACTACGACTGAAGAATCGATTGGACATCTGATCGCAAACCGTTTGACAAGAGTTTTTGGATTTTTATTTTTATACACAAATTGTTGGACAAGTATTGGCCTCAAAGTCACTGACCACACCATCGCCAGACAATGTCTGAACTGCTCTTCGATTTGCATCTGACGGGTAACACCGGTTTCGCCGACCGACTGTCCTCTGCAGTGCTAACCCCCATATCTCTGTCCCGCCCGCACAGTGTCCTCAGCCAAGCTGACGGGAACGACCGCCTTCTTCAAGCCCGACCCGTACGTGGAGGTGGTGGTGGACGGCGGCCCTCCCAATAAGACCGAGTACCAGAAGTCGACGTATAGCCCGAAATGGGACGAAGACTTCCAGCTGTGTGTCTCTCCCTATTCGTTCATTCAGTTGCGTGTCTTCAACCACAACTCCATCAAAAGAGATGCCCTCATCGGAGAGGCCAGTCTCGACCTGTACGACCTCCTCAGGCGCAATAACGGCGCCCTCGAGCGTCACGCCTGTCCGCTACAGCTCCAGTCACCGGCGGCCAATGGCCCGAAGTCGAGCCGAAACCCTTGTTATTTGTATACTATGTTAGACGGACTTCGAGTCGATATGAATACCTATCCACCAAAAGAGACCCCCAGAGGACAAGTGGCCGCTCGTGTGGCCGACCAGTCAGTCAACAGTCCCTCTTCATCGTCAGCATCGACACCACTGTTGCCTCGTCTGAACGATAGCTCATCGGATGCAACGACCAACACATCAGCTCAAGACGCGGCCCCCGCGAGTGGTCCACAACCCAACGGTTTGACTAACGGTGTGTCCAATGGAATGGTAGTCAGTGGCAGTCCCAATGTGTCCACAATCATCAGTTCACTGCCTCGTTGGTCACTGAACGACCCGTTGGCGCAAAGAGGTGTCAGTCCTAGTGCTAGTGCCGCAGCTCAGCAACGACTCGAGCCCGAAGTGACGGTTCCGCGGCCCAGTCCCACACGACCCGCTCCTCCAGTTCCCCCTGTTCCTCCACCGCCCGCGCCAGCCCCTCCGCCGGCAGTGGCCCCGCCGGCACCCAACGCAGCTCAGCCGCCACCACCACCACAGTCAGGTGACGAGGAGCCACTTCCCCAGGGCTGGGAGATTAGGTTCGACACGTTTGGCCGCAAATACTATGTCGACCACAATTCACGGTCGACGACGTGGGAACGGCCGCAACCATTGCCGCCCGGATGGGAGATGAGGCGCGACAACAGGGGACGAGTCTATTATGTCGATCACAATACTAGGTATAAGACATGTCGATCACTGTCTGAATTGCTCACCACTTTCTACTGTCCACAGGACGACCACTTGGCAGAGGCCGACCCCCGAACACGTGCGCAACTTCCAGCACTGGCAGTCACAACAGGGCTCTATTATGCAACAGTGCGGTCAGCGGTTCCTATACGATCACTCCAATAATAACGGGTCGGCCACCACCAATGGCACCACTCCCGCGCCCGCCTCCACCGAGGAGGACGCCTCACTCGAACCATTGCCCGAGGGCTGGGAACGGAGGGTTGACCCGTCCGGAAGAGTATATTTCGTCAATCATAAGAATAAGGTATGTCTTCAAAGTTGTAACAATTGGGACTAACTCTGCCTTCAATAGACCACTCAATGGGAAGACCCGCGAACTCAGGGCAAAGAGACGCCGAACCTAACGCAAGACATGCCTTTGCCTCAGGGCTGGGAAATTAAGTATACGGCCGAAGGAACGCCATATTTTGTGGACCACAACACGAAGACGACGACATTCACTGACCCGCGCGGACCCAAAGGAGGCAAAGGCCAGTACGGAGTGCCGGCCGCGTACGAGCGCTCGTTCCGATGGAAGCTGACCCAGTTCAGGTACCTGTGTCACTACAACGCCCTGCCCAGCCACATCAAGATCCAGGTGGCGCGGGCCAACATCTTCGAGGACTCGTTCCACGCCATTATGCGAGTGCCGCCGCACGAGCTCAGGCGTCGACTCTTCATCACGTTTAGGGGCGAAGAGGGCCTCGACTACGGCGGCATCGCTCGCGAGTGGTTCTTCTTGTTGTCGCACGAGGTATGGCCTCAAGAGGATGAGTGGGTGTGCTCTGGTGCTGATCCTCTCCTCTGTCCAACAGGTGCTGAACCCGATGTACTGTCTGTTCGAATACGCCGGCAAAAACAACTATTCCCTGCAAATCAATCCAGCATCTTCAGTCAACCCTGATCATCTGCTTTACTTTAGATTTATCGGCCGTTTCATAGCAATGGTTAGTATTGTCTGGGTTTTGATCGATAATCGATCGCACTTTAGTCAGCGTATCATGTAATTTTATATTTGAGCATGCCAATTATGCCACTATTGTGCGGTATCGACTGATCTCGCCGTGCTCTAGCTAGGCTCTACCTATTGTGAACTATTTCCACAATAATCTTGATCAATATACTGAATTTGTTATCTATTTTAGGCACTATTTCATGGAAAGTTCATATATTCCGGATTCACTCTACCATTCTATAAGAGAATGTTAGGCAAAA
>JAQGBE010001717.1:0-10144 GCA_034698225.1 Scheloribates latipes | reverse complement strand
TTTTTGATCACCTTTACCTAAGTAATTATCATGGTGATTGTTCAATATGTGGAGGACAGCACTAAAATTTCCATTATTAGGATTATAATTGTGACCACACAGTGGATTCAAGTTTGACTAGCTCAATTTGGTCAATCTCCTCCATACTGAGGCAGCATTTGCTGGCCAGTTGTCACCGGCAAAGTGACATCAATGTCAAAGTCAATGTTCCACTAGTTCTTGGCAAAGAAGCTAGCAAACAGCTGGTTATTGGTCCGATTATAATCAATTTGCATTATCATTGTTAGCCATCTATAATTGTCTTTTATATCACTTACTTTGCCGCCGAAAAGTATGACTTATTCTTCTGGTAACAGTCGGCAGCTTTGAGGTGGGCGTCAAGACATTTGTCAGTCATGCGAACCGCCTTAAAACAAGTGGCTGTCGGCCGACGAGTGGACACCGATTACACCACAATTGCTGTCAATATCTTCGACTTACCCGCTCGGGAGTACTCATTGGCGGCCAAATCGTAATCGGGTTTCCATTTGAGAAATCCTGTCTTCAGACTGGAGAGCAATCAATTAGAATATTGTTTGATGTGATGCCATCTCAAGACATGAGACCTACTATTTCTCGGCCTTTTGGTAACACTCGTTCGCTTCCGACAATTTGTCGGACATTTCGGCCAAAAGTTCCAACAAATCCGTCGATAATTAATCGTTAAATCAATTGATTTTATGATTTGAACGACAAAACAATTTTTGTGGAAATATAAGTAAAATGAGAGGATTTGCGGCCAAAAGATGTCATTCACTGCCAGTCCGTCAGACACTGTCAGAGCAATACATCTCTGCTTTGCATTACGTTTCGTCAAAATTCATGCCTTCTTTGGTAAACCATTTACTCGACATTTATATCAATTTAAATCACTTTTGGCCCCAATTTGTTTGGCCAGCAAATTAATACTCATTGCTTTACTTGCAATATAAGGCTTGCAATTAAAACAAATCAATTTGAAGACGAGTGCCTGAACTTTGCATTGACTTGCAATGAGTTGAGCTAGGTCAGATGGTCAGATGGTGCTAATGCAATGGCGCAACAAAGGTAAAGGTGATTGCAATTCAAGGATTATATGATTGTCGAGCGTAACAGCAGTTGCAATGAGTGTCAGCCCTATTGAGGCCCAGTTTGGGACCGCTTTCTCGTCAAACATAATAATCGCTCACATCTTATATCACATCTGAAGTGCAGAGATAGAGTCAAACGGCAAGTAATGGCATCACTGATGGACTGTTTGACTCGAAATTATAGAGAAACCCAATGTTTGAGGCAATGAGTGAACGTATAAATCGGTTCTGAACTTGTGATCTGAGATTCGATTCGAATGCCTATAATTTTGTCCAAATCCTGACATCAATCTAATGATAGACTTAATGGTGAAGACAGAGAAGTAATGAGCGCACAGTCGGAGGCAATCGCCGACAATTAGCTCCAATCAAAGCACTTCTTCGTTGTTCACTGACTCGGATCTGTTGGCCATTGCTTTGTTCGGTGATCACCAGTCAGTCAAATGAATAGCGTTTGCATTCGTTAGCTCTGACTCTGTGTTTGTGTTTGCTTTGATTGGAATGCCATATGAAATGAAGATGAAGTGAAGCAATGAAGCAATGATCAAGCTCATGTCATGCTCATGCTCATGTCAATGCTAACATTGCTAACGTTAGCAATGTATGCAATGCAGTCAATGCATGCAATATACTGTTGAATGAGTGAAAACCTGTTGCAATAAATTATCTAATGTTCGGTCTGACGACCGCTAACTCCAAGACGTTCGCCAATTATTGATTGCAAACTTATATTTGGAAACATTTCGATATTCACTCAATAAATGATCGATTAGTGAGTGAGTGGTGAAAGTCATATGAAAAGAGACAAATAAAACATATTTGACATCATTATTGAGTTATTGAGCAGTTTTGCAACAAAAAATAAATTACTGATCATATGATAGCTGTAACTGGAATTGGTCTCAACATTCACGACGAGTGAGGAGTCCTGAAGACTGAAGAATAGGCCAATTGGAGGCCAATCGCTGCCACTTTGAGCTAATCTCTGGCTCGAGATCGAGATGTGAGGGAAAGCGAGTGAACGACAGACTCGAGTCTCGCAGACAGACTCAGCTCACACTCAGTCACAAACTTAGACACACTTTACGCAAACCATTAAAACTTCTTTGTCTTTAATGGTATGACAGATGGAGAATGCGAAGACTCAAGCGTTACCTCTGAAGATTGGATCAAATGTTTAATGATTTGTATTCTGGGGAACCGTAACTGTAATGAGAAATATTGCAATTTGTGAGAGACTGACGGCACTGACAGCCGAGCACACCATTGAACGCAACCAAAGATTGGCTGACAGTAATTAACTCGTAATTTCATGTTTCGGAGACATGTCCTCCGATTCACTACAAGTGTAGCCAAATTAACACCACTTCGAGAACTACTTCGGTCGCGACTCGAGTTTAACGCATCGTTTCACCGATTCTCAGAATTTGAGAAAACAATATTCAAGTTAATCGAGTTAAAAATGACTCTTCAAGTGCACTGGTCATTGCATTGCGTTGCATAGGTTATTAACTTGATTAGGATCTAAAAGCAGTATTAATAGCGAAACCCGACTCTCCTCTCCTCTCTTGCAGCGATTGCAGACAATTATGCAATTATACCTTGCTAAATTGGCCAATTGGAGTGAGAGTGAGAGTGAGAGTGAGAGTGAGCTGCACCAAGTGGTGGACAAAGAGAGAGTCGTCTGGAGTGAGCTGGGTCTGGTTGTTAGCTTGTTGTTTGTTATGCCATCGTTTCGCTGAAAGACTTGCATTTCTTGTACATTAATTAAAGGCATGTGCTTTATATGAAGAGTCGTGCCATTTGTCTATTTATTAGTTAAGCCTTTAATAATAAACTATTGATTAGCAGTCGAATAGAGTTGAGCTCAGCTTAACTACAATTGCTGTGCGAATCACTTTAAATATGTAATTACATTATATCACTACATATTAGTGCATATAAGTTATAGCTATGTCTGTGTCTGTATCTGCATCTGTAGTGTTGGTGTAGAAGCAGTGATCGACGGCATCGACGGCATCGCCGGCTGTGTGCGTAACATCAATATCACTATCAATCGAGTGTTTGGTCGCTTAACTATCGGGTAGTAACTGATTATTTAGACAAAACGAGTGTTGTATTGCTTTCCTATAGATATGAATGAAAGATTCGATTCGAGTAAAAAATCTTTGAATGAAAGGAAAATCTTCCCACAAAACGATTAAAATGAGTGAAATGGGAAACAGATTAGTTTTGTCTGATTAACTGCACAAATGTTAAGTGTTTGTCGATTGACAGCGAATTAGTACCAACTCTTGTTTCTAATCTGATCCAGACTTGGGATCTATTCGCGAGTCGGGTATCCGTTCAGACAATGGCAGTGCTCTTCTCTATTGTTTTATTTGCAATCCATGTAATAGTTGGCTAAAAATTGGCCCCAAAATCATAATCAAAGGCGGGCTAAGAGAGGGTCGAGTGTAGGGAAGACGAGAACCAGATATGAGCACTAGATATGAGTTTAGTGTTACGTCTCTTATATTATACAAACTCAGGAAATATTAGATGAAATTTCGAGTCTATAGAGAGACTGTTGAACAGTGAGAGCAAAGCCAAAGCCAAAGCCAATGATAACTCTCTCTGAATTTTTGTGAGGAGAGAGTGATTGCACAGAAGGGACGGTCCGGTCGACTAAAACTATGCCAAATATTTGCATCGCTGCGAAGGAATGCATTGTTTGTAGTTTTGCTTAAACGGACAGCACTTTAATAGTAGTGGTGTTGGTGTTAGTGTCCGCCACTGCCTGAGCGCTAGAATGTCCCGGCGGTCAAAAGTCGCTTCAAGGCCAGGGCTCGAGTTATTTGATCAGTTAGTGAGTGGCGTTGTGCTGGAGTTGTGTTGGGCTCCGGTTGTGAGCCCTGGTCTGTGTAGTGTGTAGTGTAGTGAGTGGTGAGCGCTAATGTCTAACGTCTAATGCCTTACACATACATAAGCCATACGCCGATTACACACTCCGATAGTGGAGACCGGAGGCACTACTGGCGCTTCACCACAACCACCACTACCTGACTATCAATGGAGAGATTCTGGCGGAGACTCGACGCGACTCCAGAGAGAAAGAGGAGAGACCTGACTGACGACTGGCACTCACTTTCATGTGCGGTTCAGTGCTGTTCAGTGCTGTGCAGACTCTGCAGAGCCGAGAATCACTGCAAACGAGTTCTCTCCACAAACCATAACCGACTGCTTCGACACTACACTACACTATCACTAATACAGTAATAGTAATACTAATACCAATACTAACAGAGACTGAACGCTATTCACAACACTCTTCTTGCCTGCGATCCAATCCAATCAGACCTCGAGTGCGATCCCAACCGAACTGCAACTGAGCTCAGCCTCAGTCCAGTCAAGTCAGTGCTTGTGCTCTAACGACGACGACTGCCATCGCTATCACACCAGACGTGAGTGTCTGACAAAGAGCTCTTTAAATGGCATACCATTGGACACAAGGAGTCAATTGATGCCAAAGACATCATAATATCTAATCTGTTGATGAGTCGAAAGTGCACTCAATTGAGTCAAACACTCACTTCGTTTGTCTTAACGTTGTGTTCAATTCAATTCAAGTCATCGCTGCTCTTCGCCTGTCATCCGAAGTGCACCGCACAGGACACTACCCGACCGTCACCGTCACCACCACCACCATCGACATCAACATCACAGAGCAGACTATATTATGTCCAACAATATCATGTGCTCTCTGGAGAATGGTTAGCAATGATTGCATTTCATTTCGCTTCGTTTGATTGTTTTGTTTTGTTTGGTTTGGTTCCGATTGTTTTGCTTCAATCACAACATCACAGTTGCGATGTTTGCAAATGCATTGATTGCAGCGATTGCTCTGATTGTGGTCGCGATTGGCGTCGATCGCCGTCGGAGTCACTCAATGCTAATCCAATGCACATCTAATGCCAAACCAATTCTTGTTTGCATCCCTTGTTAGCCATTAAATGATTGTTTGATAGGAAATCAGTCAGAGATACCAATCTGTGACTCATTGCAGTGAAAGGAAATCGTTTGCCAGGGATCTGATGTCTGATGTCTAATGAGATCCGATCACTAATATGTCTGTTAATTGCGATGTCTGTCTGTTTGGTGACCCACAGGTTCAACAAAGCACTCGATGTCAACGATAGTCAGTTCTTGCAGTCCTTCGTTCACATGTTCTCCCCTGACGTCCAAACCGTTCGGAACCCATCTCTTCGGATCGATGGCATCTCCGCTATCACTTCCCCCTTCGAGTCACACGGCTTTTCCATTTCCGCCGAACCCTCTCTTCCTTTCATCGCTCAATCTGTTTAACCCCCAGTCCTCGATGACTTGGTTTTCTGCTCACAACGCACTCAATACTCCATTAAGTCTGACCACTAACGAAGCGAAAGACATCGCAAACAATTACAACAATGACAACAACAACAACATCAGTAAAGTGGAGAACAAATATAAAGACTCGACTCAAGCGATGTTAAGCCAAACCAAAAGCAATTTATCGGACAAAAGCGACTCTTCGGTGACGGGATCTGTCAATCCTGACAACCCGTCGCAGCCGTCGGCCACTGACAGCGAGCGCAGTGCGCGTAACCACTCGGGTATTGTTCACGTCATGACAACCCAATTGTTTGCCGTTTGTAACCGATTGTCTGTTTGTCTCCTTCTGACCAGAAAACCTCAATTGGTTGGCCGACGTGGCTATTTCGAAGAACATCGCTTCGGTGCCGTCGTCTCCGCTGACCAATCAACCGACGCATACATCTCGTAGTTTATACCACCCGAGTCTGGCCGCTGAGATGACTGCTGGGCAGCGCCTCTACTCTCCCCGGTTCGGGACGTCTTCTTCGCCGACATACATGCCTTACCCGACGCCCAACAGCCCAATCACGTCACTGAACGCCATGAATGGGGTTCGAGGGCCGCCGCCACCCGGCGGTCACTACAGCGGCTCATTTGTGTCAAACTTCAACGCATACCAACAATTTAGTCCAACCACTGCTCAGAACGCGATCTCACCATTTCTAGTGCCAAACCAGTTGAGTGTCGCCAACACTCGGCCCCAAACCTATACCACGGGTATTGAATCGTATCACCAGAATTCGCATCCGAACCCACACTCACACACACACTCGCACTCACACAACGCCATACTGTCCGCCAACTCGAGCTCAATCGCATCCCAATCCGGTCTCAGCACTAGTTCCCGGTCGCCATCACTGCACTCATCCGACTCATCGCTGCTAAGTTCTGGTCCGTTCTCTAGCCCTCCCATCAGTTCAGAGCCATCTGAGCCTCAGACTAAGTCAATGATGCGTTCGATCAAAGATGGGGTCGATTGCAAGGACATGACCGTCAGAAGCAGTGTTCACGAGTCGGCCGGCATTAAGCGGAAGTCGCCTTCGAGTCCGGAGCTAAACATCACGGGTGAGAACAATCTCTACAAACTTCCGTTCGGCAGAGAAGGCAGTCGTAAGCACAGGATTCTGAAGCCGCCGAACATCAGTATCTTAGAGCCAAACAAATCAGACTTAATGACCGTCCAAACGGCCCCACTCTCTGCGCCGCCCATTCCTGTCGTCAATCAACAGGATTTCCTTAAGAGAATCGGCGATTCGGATATCGTCTGCTATTCGAACGAATCAATTGTCGACTCGAATAACTGCCATTCAGTCACACCTTTCGCTCATCAGAGAAGAAGATCAGTGCCACACACGTCAGCGCACAAATCACTCCCGAGTTTGGCTCCAAAAGACATGGAAGAATCGCAATATTTGGTCCCAAACGAAAACTCTTTGCCAATCGAAGGTCACAATCGTCTTCAATATCCGGTTTACTTCAAGAAAGGGTCGATCATTCAGTTGGGCAACGGAAGCGTCAAACGAGTCGAGGAGATGTTGACTCAGGACTTCATCGACAGCGCCACCGAAAGCTCCGACCTCTGCGCCGATTGCAGTGAAGTAATCAAAATCCAAGAGAAGATCAAAAGCTGTTCAGTGCTGTTGAGCTTCAGTGTCGGTCGCACTAAAGTGCCGGTCACTGTCGAGGCGCCCGTCGAACACCCGTTTTTCGTCTTTCACAAGGGCTGGTCGTCGTTCGCACCCGAACGCTCACAACTGAGATATGGCCTCAAATGTCGGAAACTGAGAATAGGAGACAATTGTGTTTCGCTGACTCCGAGAGCCAATTCGGTCCCAAATCTGACTCAACACAGAGAGAAGACTCAGAAAAACGCGAACAAAACTTCACTTAAAGACGAGACGATTAGAGCCAACTTCAAGTCGAAGCCGAGCCGGAAGAGCAAAAGCCCTTCCGATTCTCCCCTCTCTCTGGTTAAGTGCAATCCCCCGTCGGCGCCGCCCAACGAGACCTCTGCCGACGTGAAAGCTCTTCCGGCGAAACACGAGAACACTTGTAAAGTGGAGTCGAGTGCGATGTCGAGTCCTTCAGACGCAGTGCCAATGAGTAGCCCTTCAGCCGAACCTCAGACCGACGCCGAAACTGTCAAAACAGTTGACCGCAACCGCCGCCACTCAGCTCCCGATGCTTTGGACGGAGAGCCGTCCGATGCGTCGGAGCCTTCAAACGCCTCATAAAATGAGATTCGTTTTGATCTCATTATTATTTTCCGATTTAATCATTGGTTAGTATTATTAGCGAAACTTTTTAATGGGATTCTGACCGTGGAATACAATCGTTGAATATATTTTAGCGATGAATATATATTTATTTATATCATATCAAACGAGTGAAAAGTAATCGAATGAAACCTCTATTTTCTCGAATCGATGTTAAAGTTTTGGCATTTTCTCACTGTTTTCAAACAAATCTGTTCTTCACTGAACTTAGTGTTACTCTGCCTTCAAAGTACACACAAATGCGTTTCAATCGTTTCAATACGACTCAGAGCTCACAAATTCATTCCAATTGTTTCATTACTTCAATTCAAATATCAAACTGTGGTCTGAAATGTGCTTAAAATTGATGATTAACTTAACAGACGTTACTCTGACTTGACGTAAATGTTATGTCCCTTCAGATGAAATACCTTTTCGACGAAAGTTTATTGTCTTTAAGGCTGTGATATCTTTAAATATCAAACTTTTAGCACTTATTCGTTCTTTAATTGTCTGTTATTATTGGCTATCGATTTATTAATTGTCTCATGTTTTTAGGAAATCGTTGAATTGAAATGAAATGACTGTCAAAATGTAAAACAATTATATATTTATACATATTATGTAATCAATGATTAGTTAATCTGACAAATGTTGGCCCAAAATCATGGTTTCTATTGTTTTTCGGTCTCTTTGTATCGATTTTCGGCTCTCAAGAGGTTCTAATGAATTGATAACTCATTTATTTATTGATATCTTTAATCAAACGTTTGATTGAACGACGAAAACAATGAGCTTTTATTTGTCTCTCGTTTTATGAGCTTTTATTTCAAATGTATTTTAATGTCCCATAAAATCATTTGTCTGAGAAAAGCCCAAAATAATAGATCGGAAGCCTCTTTGGGCGCGACTTCTGTTGGATCTCATTATCTATTTTTGTATAAATCATTTAAAGTCCTATTTTATTAATGTTTATATCTTTGGCGCTCAATTCAACACAAAATTCTTGTAAAGTTATATATTTGGTATCAAATGCACTGTTCGAACGCGTGCTGACCACTGGTCACCCGTCGGTCGCCGAATCACTAGATATTATTGATTGTTACAAATGCCTAACAAATATCCAGAATTGCCTTAAATATAGATATCGGGAAAGGTTTTATCGAATATTATAGTTTTGATTAGTAGTTATGATATGTGAGTAGAGATGAGATGAGCGGACAATGCGGTCAATCGACCCGTTCTTCGCTCAGCCAAAGGCATAATTGAATGGATTGAATGGATTCTGTTTAAGAAACTTAATTTTGTAATATGTTATCGATTATTGATTATTGATGTCTCATATCGACAGTTAATTAAATATTACACATTTAGTCGATCAGCAAAATGTCATTACATTTATTCCCCGATTATTCTGAGCTTTGGATTCACAACAAAATTCAGGTAACGAGTGATCGCTGTTGTGGTGAATCGAATCCGTCGTTTCTATAGCGATGTAAGGCTATTGTCGTCCACAACAAGAGCTCTTCAATAGTGTCCTCGAGTGGACACACTTTGAGCACACGATGAACCCACCGGTGGCCGTCTTCTCGAGCAGTGCTAACAGGTATCTGATATATGACTGTCAAAGCGCGCGATCACTTCCTTCTCATCAATCGGTCGCACAGTCAGTGATATTTGTGTCACTTCGCGAAACATCGAGTCATTTGCCAAATGTTAAACCATTGAGTCTAACATTGCGTTCAATTGATTGCTATGTCTTTCGTTCCCTCATTGGGTCACTCATTGCCTCATATAATCTGATGACTCGATTATCCATATATTTAACTCATTTCGCAATCATTTTTAATTATACAAAAAAAATCGAAATCTCTTTCATTTTATCGTTTTTCTAATTGTTTCTAAACTTATTGAAGCACTGAATCTAAGGTGCGATTACTTACGACACGAATCGATGTTTTGGAGAAGAGTTTGTTCGACATTCACAACTCGATCGCCTCGTATGCCAACAGAACCGCTAAGACAAGAGATGTTTGCGACTCATTAGCGCTCAATGTTTTGAATTTAAGCGATTCAGAAAAAATTAATACCAGGTTTGAGAGGTTTAGATAAACAATTGCCCAAACTTTTCATCCGTCATTCCACAGTTTGAAGCAAGGTCTTCACCAGTGGAGTCAATGTCTGACTGCAATTCAGGACTTGCGAGATGAGCAGGTACTGTATCAGTAGCTTTACTATAGTTTTACTCTGGATTCGCAAATCACTGAATATTTTGAATTCGAGATCAAACAAATCGAAGACTCCGTAATCAATGTGGAGTGGCCTCCAAGAGTGCCGGCTCTGGAACTCATCACTCATCCGAATATTTATTCATTTGACTCATTGTTT
>JAQGBE010001716.1:0-10149 GCA_034698225.1 Scheloribates latipes | reverse complement strand
GATCAGATAAGGACCTCCATCATATTCCATATTGTTGCCAATATGTTTGATTTTAGTCAAGTTTGCAAATTTAGAATTTAATTTATCTAGATGCAAATTTGCCGGAATAAAGCCTTGCTCAAAGATCAATAACACTTTGGCGAGAGCACACATGAATGCGCCGCACTCTGCATGACCGGCATTGGTCTTAACACTCCCCAACCATAGCGGGTCTGTACGGTTATCACTGCACAGGGCATCATTTAGAGCGGTCACTTCAGCTAGGTCACCGAATTTGGTGCCTGCACCGTGACATTCCACATATAGTATTCTATTCTTATCAACTTTTGCCTTGGAAATCGTCTCTAAGATTAAGTCTTTGATGGCATCACTAGAGGGCACATATCGCTTGTCTTTATAGCCATCGTGATTGACACCACTGGACAATACTCTACTGTAGACTCGTTTCGCTAATTTAGCTCTTTCTAGATATACGGCACAACAAACCTCGGATCTCGCATAACCGTCGGCCTTCTCATCCATAAACTTGGACTTTCCATCCATTGACAAAACTCTTCGCGAATGGAAAGCTAATGTCATCAATGGATTTAGGTTGAGCTGACACCCAGCTATAATAGCAGAGTCACATTGACCATTCACTATGTTGAGTATAGCCTGGTTAAGTGCTGTTGCGCCTGAATTACAGGCAGAAGATAGAGTATACGAGGGTCCTTTGAAATTGAAAAAATAGGAGATATTGTTGGCCAGGAATGGAGAATATGTGCCGTTTATTCGATTGTTTCTCAGGTGTTGTACGCTCTTAACCATCACGTCATGTCTGTCCACGTATTCATTGGCAACGAATACACCAATTTTCTTGCCACTTAATACAGCTGGGTCATTGCCTGGGTGATAAATGTTTGAATTGGAGAAGCAATAATATATTATATTTACCCGAGTCTATTAAGGCCTCGAACACAACTTCGTGGAGCATCCTAAAAATTGGATCACTAGAATCAGCATGATCGTCGGTATAGCCAAAGAATTCGGCGTCAAATTTCTCCAGGTTCTTCAGTTTGCCACTTCTTTGGGGCATTTCAAACAGGTTTGGCGGATATCTTCGGTGGTCGTCGGTAACCATATCAGTATTGGTGATCAAATTGTGCCAAAACTCATCCAAATTATCGGATTCGGGAAATCTGCCCGAAATACCACTGATCACTAAGTCCTCGTTCATTGTTCGTTGAGTTTTTGCAAGTTATTTCCAAAATAAATCAGCTAAAATTGATTTAGTCTATAGCAGGGTTTGCAACGGGGGGGGGGGGGGGAATTAGCCCAAAAGCCCTGAGTAAGGATATGCGTTGCAAACCCTGGTCTATAGGTTCTTGAATAATCTCGAATAATATACGTGATTGAAACGTTTGGCGTGGACTAGTTGACCTGGTATGTAATTGCTATACCATATCACGAAATCCCTTACAACTAGTGTTGCCAGATCTCCTTAGTAAGGATTTTCCTTACTTTGGCCAATTTTGTTGTGCTCTTTACTACAGTCTAGTAAGGATAATGTTAGCTCCTTACTTTCAAAAATTACTGAAATTTAATTAATAAGTAGGCTTTAGTTTATGAAATAGCCTGTAATGTAAAAACATAGCTATCAAATCATGCAATAATAATACAATCAAACAATAATTCATCGAAATTTAACACTTTATGCGTAAATAATTTGAACTGATCAGAGAAATCGGATGTCATTGTCATTAATAAGAGCTGAGATTTGCATTCAAAATAATTTCAAACTTAATTGTATTGAATTCAAACAATTGGTTCAAAACAATCAAAAATGTATTAAATCTGCCAAATCTAATTAAAAATGTTCATTTAGAACGCAATGAATTGAAATTATCCAGATCCTTAGTTTGAAATCAAAATATATACTTAGTTGGCAAAACTCAAAATGACCTGACAAACACTCAAAGATGGCAACACTATATTGCAAGTGTCAGCCAAAATATGGGTCGACTAATAGACTAATAGACTCGACTCGAATGGGACCAAAACAGCGACTGAATGTGTGTTTGAATGGTTTGAATGGTTTGTCTGGTTTGTTGTGTTGTGGCCGTAGAGTCGCGTAAACAACACTTTGCGCGGACTAATGAAGAATATAGAGAACGGACGGCGCAGGAGGAAGAGAAGATATTCCAAGTTGTCCACTGATGAGGAAGACAATCTAGATTCGGACGGCTCGTACACACCCGACCAGTGCGACAGCGAAGAGTCGGGCAGCGAATCAGCACAAGTGTCGACATCCGAAGACATGGTCTCTGACGAAGACAGCGATTGTATGATTGTCGATAAAGATGGCAGTCGAGTGGCGGATCTATACGACAGACAATTGAGTCGCGATCCCAATGTGAGGGAACAACAGCTGAGGCAGAAGAAGGAGGAGAAGAGGGAGAAGAGGAAGAGGAAGAAGAAGAAAAGGGCCAAAAGAGAGGGTCCCACAGGACGTGTGAAGATACGTCCAGTGACTAGTGATTCGGATGATTCTGATGGCGAAGAACAAATCATACGAAGCAAAAAGCCAAAAAAGACATATAAGATTGTAGACGAAGACGAAGACGACGATGTCATGTCATCGCATGACTCGCATCACGACAACAACGAGAACAACAACATCGACGAAGAAGAGGACGACATACATGTGATTGGAGAAGTGTTGGCCAAAGAGGCGACAATCCTTCGCTCCGAGTATCTGATCAAAGGTAAGGCGAGTTCAGCGAACATATGTGTCCTCTAAGTAACCCCATTGTCGATACTTCGATGACCACTAACTGATTTTTATTTCAGTCACTTTGGAAGCCGACTCCAACACTGAAAGCTCTGTTGAAGAACAGTTTGATAGTGACGACAGTTTTCAAATATTAGATGAATGGATACCAAAGTCGGCGCAAACATCCGCCGTTCCCTTGTCTGTGCCGACATCGTCTATTGGTGCCACTCCAGCACTCCCCGACACTCGTGCCAGTGCCTCATCGACGGCACAACTTAATCAGACACAACCTGACTCTCAGCAATTGCCTCATCTCACTAAACCTAAGCCAGAGTCACAAAAACAATCCGAACCCGAATCTAAGTCTTTGCCGCCAGTTGCTCCTTCCCCTCCTCCTCCTCCTCCTCCCGTGCCTTCGAGACCTGAGCCTCAATTGCCAGACAGTCTTCAAATAAAACCAAATTATTCGATTGAAACGCCAAATAAGATACCCTATAGGGAAGAAAGGGTTAGGAACGGACAGAGGATAATCATAGAGCCACCGCCGCCATTGCCCAGACATCTGTCCATCAACGTTGTGAAGGCGACCAAAATAGTTGATGACAGTAAGTGACCACTGATTGCTATTCTATTTCGTCAGTTCTATTAATTGTAATCATTTTGTTCAGTCAAAAAACGCCTTAACAATAGTAGCGATGAAATTGAAGCCATTGATCAGACACTGAAAGTGTCGCTCAATTGTCCAGTAAGTCATCATTTAATTGATGAGTTACTTTGTTTGGAATTTAACATTGTTTTGATGTTTTAATAGATAACTAGTTTAAGAGTAGTCAAACCTTGTCGTTCCATCCAATGTCATCACTTCGACTGTTTCGATATCGAAGCCTTTCTCAACATTAACTACAACAAAAAGATCGACGACTGGAAGTGTCCGAAGTGTAAACAGTCGGCGAAACTACAGTATCTCTTCATAGACAGGTCTGTTCGGACTTAATTCGATGCCGTTTTCACATTTATGATGTGTTTTCTCTCACAGTCTCATCGAACACATTATCACTCATAAGGCAATCGATGCCTCAGTAGAGTCGGTTATATTCGATAACAAGGGATATTGGGTTCCGGACCTCAGACAACCCGATAATTGTTAGTCAAGTGTTTTTCGATTTAGCTTCAATTAATTGATTGTTCATCGGTTAGCCTCCAAGTCTACCGATGCTGGCGGTGCACTCATCAACCTGGACAATCCAGCCGAAGCGGTGATCGACTTGTCGGACGAAGATGATTTAGCGTCGGCACCGGCACAGAGACCAACGGCACCATCGATGCCGACTCAACAACGACTGTTGAGCACAACAACCAACTCAACCACGAATGCCACAAACCCTCCGAACCAAAGCAACGGTAATGATATTCAAACCGATTATAGTACTAATGCCACAACCCTTTGGTCAGACCGAGCCTCGCGGTGGGACAGCACTCCGGCCACACTTGTCTCTACGAACACTTTAAACACTACTATAGGTAATACAGTTGCGGCCGACCCGAGACTAAGAGCCGGTGCGCGTACTAATCAAGTGACAATCAACCTGAATATAGGACGTCCGCCGCATACAAGTACCGCACAGACCGGGCTTCCGACACACCCCACACTACAGTTCATTCCCTTAGCTTCGGTGACCGCAGCGAACAACTCGACCATTCGGGTCAATGCGACGGTCAGTCAAGCTGTGGCACCGGCGCCAGCACACGCACCGACGCCCAGCTTTGCAAATGTGTCTCGACTGCCGCCACAAGTGCTCAAAGCATTGGGTGCCAGCAGTAATGACATCTCGTTTGACTTCGGACCTCAAGGCCTGCGGGGCTCGTATTGCAACAAATGCAAGAAGAATGTCCTTCTCTCCGAAGTGCTCACTCATCTCAACAGTCACACGCGACCTTCGACAACTGTTGGCCGACCCCCGAACCCATCGACGACCAACGCCACCAATCAAAGACAAGCACAGACGACAAACCCTGGCACACAAAGACAGCAGCAAAGCAACCGAACCTCAAGTGTGACCTTTAATACCATTAACACCAGTAATAACGCGAACCAATCGCGAGGCACTGCGACAGTGACCGCAAACCACAACACGACACCCGCATACCGACCGCCACAACAACAACAACCAGCTGTCAGACCGAATCAGTCGTACCCGCATACCAATCATCAGGTCTACAACTATAATGGGCTCAATCAGTGGGGATATCCGGCGCCACAGCACTACCCGCCGTACCCACCGCCCTATCAGAACTCGTTTTACCCAGTGGTCAATAACCCACCGCCCGGTCAGGTGTTCGGTCAGCCGATGGCCCAAAACAACAACAATCAGTTCCAACCGCAACACCAGAATAGAGCTCCACATCCGAACCCGTATTTCAATTACCATAATAACAATAATTTTTGATTTCAATAGTTTTGTGATCAATAGATATAACAGTTGAGTGTTGAGTGCGACCGCTCTCTCAGCCTCAGTGCCACCACATCTCAGCTCTCATATCATCGCGACTTTATTGTGCCTTCTCTTCACTTCATTACTCTTTTAGTTTATATTTTGTACAAAAGTATTGATTTATTATAATAATAATAAATTATAATAATATTAATTATTATTATTATTATCGAATGTAACGACAAATTGAAATAAAACTATGAATTAATCTATTAATGTAATGTAAAATAAAATAAATGTATTGAGAATTATGTCAAACACAAAAGTTCATACATGTATTGTTCCAACTAGATTGATTGATTGATTGATTGATGATCTTGTCATCTAATCTATTCTAAAATATTGACTATTTTTCGACTCATTTTGCTTGGTTTTTCACGATGTTTCATAAAACGGATATATCCAGTGTTGAATTAAAAGCCTATTCTTTCTCTAGTAGAGAGAAATCTGTTGAGATGGCGGAGCAATTCGAGTAAGCTCTCTCAATCTGTCTCAATCTGGGGCACTTTGAAGCTCTCGGCTGATTATTAACGCCTACTGACGAGCCTCCTTATGTTGGCTGATATAATCTATGACCAATATCATCAATTATATTCGCAAATTCAAAAGTTCAAACGCATACAGTCTGTGGTCAGTGGCTAGCATTGGCCGCATCGGTCGCCAGACACCGAAACATTTGCATTCAAGCGGTAATTATACTGTCAAATAATTGACCAGATCATAGTGAATCGTAGTAGGACTGTCAACATCATTTCTACAGGTTCCTCAATTGCATGCCTGCATCCCGATGGCAATTTCTCTGGAACGGATAAAGATATCTCGGCTGTTTGAATTGGTTTGAATAGGTCAAAATAAACCGATCTGACCGATGAATTAAGATCCACTGGGTTACCAATTAATTGCGAGCCTTGCCCTTGCGTACTATGCATTTAACGCCACCCACCCCGATTCTTACACATTTATATGTAAGAATCTTCCAAATTTGATAGATGCTCCATTTATTCTACTATCCAGGGAAATCCTTATTGGTTTGAAACTAAATTATTCCCAAAAGACTGATTTGAAACCATTTTTGCGAATACCTTTCTCAACAATTTTATCCAAATCAATACTAGAATTAATTAATTACAATCGATGTTGTGCAATTCTAATGCAGCTGGAGCTAATTAGCTTTCGTCAAATGCGTAGCAAATCTAATATTCTGTCACAAAATAGTTTAAATATTTTAATGGATTTGAAAGACCAATAAAATTCTAATTAAATCACGCGAACGATAAATATTTGATTTCATGCGATTCACTGAGAGATAGAGTTAATTACATCATTCGAAGGAATGTTTGTGTAAATAGTTTTATTGCTTCTAATTGTTTATGGAGTGACTGACAGTACAGTCATTCACTCACTGCCGCTAACAAACAGCCAGTTTGTGCCAATCATCTGACCCAAGATGATCACTTGCAAGATCATCTCCAAGGTCTTCTATTTGCAGAGGGTCAACTTGATTGTCAACATATAGAATCTTTTTGCTGCTATTCTTCTATTATTTAAAATAGGTTTGCAATCGTGTTGTATTGAATTTAATCAATCATGCTCAAAATGAATTTCTAATCGAGCACTTTAAGGAAAACCTTGAGTCACTTTCGATCGGGGGTTACCACGAGAGCAATAGCTATTAATTAGTCAATTTTAATGGATTTAGCTGAAAAATGACGGAGGGACATTTTGGCTTATACCCCTTTATTTTACCCTCTGTCAGAGCTTTTAAAGATCCCCTCTATTTCCCATATATCCAATTGAGCAAACAGTGTCTGGTCAAAAAGATAATTACATCGTTGCCCAAATTCCGGTGCACCAAGTGGTCAACTATTGGGGGAGTACTCTGTATTGTAATGTGTGTGGTAGACTTGCACATTTTTTTGGTATGAAACGATTTTTAAATTTAAAATTTTTTAAAAATTGAATTTCTGTAAAAAAAATTCTGCGAAGAAATTTTAGTGAAAAAATGGGCGAAAAGTTTCAGTGAAAAGCAAAAATGGCAAGTGAAGTGAAATTTCACTCGAGTGAAAGGCTGACAACGCTAGGTGTAATGTTAAGTGTTCATACCATGGTATGTCTGGCGATCCCTGCTTTCGATGTACTTTTGATATCGGGTTCGTTAGGAAAACACCCGAAAGAGATGTAATTGAGATATGGCTTAGCGATGGCAATGGTGTCGATCGTCGTATTGATCGCATACCAGAGCCGTATTGGACAACGCGTTTAATTTCCAGGTTGTGCTCGGAATATAAATTACTTTCTAATTGTTTTTAATAACTTGGAAAAAGTGACCGAATCTATAAGAACCAATCAAACGGAATAATAAGCTCACTATAAAACCATTAATTTGGTTGTCAACCACTTATTAGCCTCGAAATGAAGATTTCAGTTCGAGTTCGCGGCGAATGGTTCGCCGTTCCGTGCGTTGAGGCCGAGGCCAACAAACAGACCGTCAGATGGCTTAGCGAAGAGGCTCTTAAGCGCTACTTCAAGCTCAAGCCCGCCAGTCATGTGGCCGATAAGCCCGAAGCCATCTATGAGATCCGCAAGACCAAGGGTGGGGCCATATTAGATCCCGACGACCTCACCTGCAATGTGCTCGACGACAATGACTTCGTGTCCGTCGGTATGTTTGTTCACAACGTTATAGAGTATATGAGATACGAACTCAAGGTCTGTCGTGTTTGCAGTGCTGCAGAGCGACAAAGCAGATCCGGTGACCGGACCCGCGGAAATACATTACGTGCCCGAACAGGTGCCCGGAAAATACAAGCCACCAGACCAGGTGAACACCAAAACATCACTTGACACTTATGAGCTGAAGACGTGACGATAACTAGAAATGTCTTCTCTTGTCATAAGTACCTATCACTCGATGGAAACAGTTTGGGTGCCGACGACTTAATACGACTGGGCAATGGTCTCTTTAAAATTAGGGTAACTATCAACTCAAACTTATCTTGCTTCTCAAATGCTTCTTAAAAATGAACTATCGTTTTACTAGCTGACAAGTGATGCCGAAGAACGAGTCAAAAGAGGGAGAGAACTGCTCGAAGAGATTCTGGACGAGAATAAAGTGGTTTATGGGGTCAACACTGGTTTCGGCAAATTCGCCACAACTGTGATCAGCAGAGAGAACCTAAAAGAGCTTCAGCTGAACCTAATTCGCAGTCACGCGGCCGGAGTCGGCAAACCGTTGTCACCAAAAAGAACTCGAATGCTGTTAGCACTCAGAATCAATGTGTTGGCCAAAGGGTATTCCGGCATTTCATTGGTCACTTTGCTGCAGCTGATCGACGCCTTCAACCAATCGTGTCTGTCGTGGGTTCCTGAGAAGGGAACAGTGGGCGCGTCGGGTGACCTAGCTCCACTAGTAAATTATGTTCCTGTTGTTTTGTCAGCATTAAAATTGTCATTTCATAGTCACATTTGGCTCTGGGAATGATAGGAGAGGGCAAAATGTGGTCTCCGGAGAGCGGTTGGGGAGAAGCCAAGTATGTCCTCGAATCACATCATCTGAAACCACTGGAACTGAACCCTAAGGAAGCGTTGGCGTTGATTAATGGCACTCAACTCATCACTTCTTTGGGAGCCGACGCGGTCGAGAAGGCGACGGCCATTGGAAGACAGGCTGATATCGTGGCGGCCATGACCCTGGAAGTTCTTAAAGGAACGACTCGCGCCTTCGACCCCGACATTCAGAACATTCGGCCACATAAAGGCCAGAGCGCTGTCGCCAAAAGAATTCGAGCGGTCCTTAACTCTGATCTTTTTCCTTCAGAAATAGCAGAATCGCACCGATTCTGTAACCGAGTTCAGGACGCCTATACCATTAGGTGCTGTCCTCAGGTGCACGGCATTGTCCACGACACGATCGAGTTCGTCAAAGGCATCATCAACACCGAGATGAATTCGGCCACCGATAACCCTCTTGTGTTCACAAACAAGGCTGAAATTATATCCGGTGGCAATTTTCATGGCGAATATCCCGCTAAGGCATTGGACTATTTGGCGATTGCGGTCCACGAATTGGGATCAATGAGCGAAAGAAGAATCGAGAGACTGGTCAATCCCGCGCAGAGCGGTCTGCCGGCCTTCCTGGTCAGCAATGGCGGCCTTAACTCGGGTTTTATGATTGCCCACTGCACTTCGGCGGCTCTTGGTATGAAAGATGACTTTAAAAATGCCTCCGGTTTCATGTTTGCATTGCATAGTATCTGAGAACAAGGTTCTCTGTCATCCGGCATCGGTCGACTCGCTGTCCACCTCTGCCGGTACCGAAGACCACGTCTCAATGGGCGGTTTCGCCGCCCGTAAGGTCTTGCAAGTGATCGAAAACGTTGAGCGCATTATAGCCATTGAACTGTTGGCCGCGTGTCAGGCAATCGAGTTCTTGAGGCCGTTGAAAACGACTGCCCCGTTGGAGGCGATCTACGATTTGGTGCGAACTGTTGCCAAGTGAGTCGAGTTTGGCCTCGATTCAGGTCTGATAGGGATTTAATTGCTTGGTTCGTCTAGACCTTGGGATAAGGATCGCATTATGTACCCCGACATCGATGCCGTCACAAACCTGTTGATCGACGAAGTGGTTTGGGATACAGTCAAGCCTTTCATTCACAAGTACTTCACAGAGCAGAGAACGGCCACTCGGCCGCCATCGCCCACCACTTCGGTGCTGAGGAAGAGATCGAGGAATGAGTTGAACAATAATGTTGTTTCGGATAATACTATTTAATGGGACTCTTTTGGGTCAATGGCATTGCAAATGTATTAAAAGTTAGTTTTTATATAAATATAAATATAAATGCGATCTATACAAGTCTGTCATCGCTTGCGAGGCATTCTGATCGGCATAATTGGCCAGAACTT
>JAQGBE010001715.1:0-10151 GCA_034698225.1 Scheloribates latipes | reverse complement strand
CTCAGTGCCAGAGTTGGCCAGAGTTGCTCACTCTTATTGATCGCATCGCAATATGCATGCAACACCTATAACACCTAGATAACATGATAACATGACAATGGCTCACTCATTGTGCCGTTACATAAAGTCTCATTGTCAGACGATCAAGGTTCGGCCACCGATGTCTACGGAGAGGCCTGTCCTGCGACCACAGGCCCGAAGACTGCTGTTCCAACTCTGTCTGTCGATGCAATCTCTGGGGTGAGTGAGCGCTGCATTCGCTTTATGACAGGCCTTTCGGTGAATTAGCAGAATTAGCTTGGTCACAAGTGGAGAGCCAATAAAAGTGAATACACCCCACAGTGCAGAAGAGTTGTTTGATTGATAGTCAGCGCCCATACCTATAAAATTTATTATATGCCGATAATTGGCATCTACTCCGAGGACACCCTCTGAGCCCTTCAAAAGCAATATTTTCACAATCCATCCAATGTTTCGCTCAATGGAGTGATAACCGAATATTTCCCGTGAGATTAGTTTTGATCACTTATTATACAAATGTTGCGAAACATCCAAATAAGTGACACAAAGCTTGTCCTCAATGGCGGCCAACGAAAGGCTGGCAACTGATCGACAAATTGAAAAGTCATTACATAAGCGATAGGCCTCTCACTGATAGATCGGATTTCATTAATCAAGAGCTTAATTGGATTTCTCAATCGATTGCAGGCACAAACTGCAGGTGCAAGAGGTTGGGACTCTTGCAAAGGTAATGTTACCAATCAATTATACTGACTAATGATCTGATTGTCTGTGAAGATGGGGTTAACACTCGATGGCATTCCTCCCGAGCAGACCGAACACCAAAACACTCGTTGAATCAAAAACAATAAACTCTTTTGTGTAAAGTTTGAGTAATTTATTAATCGTTGTATTACTTAATAGACTATTAGTTTAATTGTTAGTAAATTTATTAACAGATTCTCGACTAAACATTATATCTAAAAAACACACCGAAAGTAATCGGGATTTGAGTTCAAAATGAAAACCAAAAAAATTTCAATTATTGTTACCAAACATAGTCTCGAAATAAATATTAGCATTAATTGTAGGCATTATAACTAAATTTACTATTAATTTATTAATTTTGTTAAACAATTTTTTGTTGATTTTCCTCTGTTTTTGACATCTCTTTAATTAAAATAAAAATTTATTAATAAAATAAAACTTTATTTTATTATTCATTCGAAAGCGAGACTATTCTTACCATAATTAATGCCCCGATCAGAAAGCGCTCGCTTAGTGTTGTCAACTTGTTTTTGATCAAACGTGGATTCTAGACGAAAGTCTCAATAGTTAGCCTAGCTCAGCCGCTAATGCGAGAATGATATGGTCAACAATTAATAGAAACCATAATTTTCCACGCTAATCTTGTAAATTATGTCTGACTACCTAGATAATCTGGACAATCCAGATCAGACCTGAACGTCTGGCAATCCTATGCTTGCTATTTAAGGCGAGTTCATCTGAATTAGAGGTTATTTTCATACAATTCAATGTGATTTAGGGCCCAAACCAGTCAATTAGGATCAGCCCCGAGGATGGCGAGTGAGGGCAGAGACAAATTGGCGAATGCCATGCTCACAGTTCTCAATTGTGCTCACTTGTGCTCAGGCAATTTGCATTTTAGATCATACGGCTCCGTAAACAAAAATGTGAAAGCCTAAGCAGTGCACTATGTTTGCCAATAATGAATCTTGCACATATTTGCAATTTTTAATAAACTAACTAATTAGCCATTAGCAAGCTCGCTTCACTCAATTATAAATGTGCATTTAGATGTGAAATTCAGCTGAAAATTGAATAACTTTTCGACAAGTTTTCAAAGGATTTATTGCACTAATCAGTCAACAATATTAGCTTGCATATTTGTTTGTGAAATGGTTGGGAAATTAAAATGTGATTTCGCCACACATTAATGGCAACAATGGCCGCAATCACCATGGTGAATTTGACCGATTGAATTTGATTTAATTCATTTGGTTTGTAATTAATGATATATTTGTGCGATTAATTAGCGATAATTATTTTTAGTTTCACTACTGAACTAATTAATAGTGAAAACACATATAATTAAGAAATTGTTTGCTTAGTTTCGAGTAATTTATCAGATTTTCAATTCGTTTGATAAACGATTTTTCACATAATGGGAAACTTTATTGCTTTCCTTCCAATGATTTTTCTTCGCCATCGAAAAAAACTAATGTTAGCTCTCATTAAATAGTTTTGGTTTGAAATGAAAAAACGAAAGTTTTTCCAGAGTTTAGATCATTTCAAATCAGTTTCTCTTATTTTTCATCCTTTATTGCAAACTTCAAGTTATTTCTGACCAACTATTTCGCAAAAACTGCAATCGAATTCCCAATCATTAGCCGACAGCCAAGCACTTCCTAATCGCTATCACTAACTAATCAATAACATTAATTAATTGAGCATGCTAATGCTAATTAATTATTTATTAATAGAGGAAATGTAATAAAAAATTATGTGAAATAGAATTTATTCATTTGAAAGTGTGACCACATTTTGAGTCCAATCACAATCACAGGGAGTATCCCATCAAAAGGTGAGTTCGTCTTAATTAGCGGTCATTTTAATGTAATTCAATGTGATTTGCGATCGACAGCACTCGACGAGTGTCCGTCCCTGTGATGGTCAGTGACCAGAATTATCTAACCAATACTCACTGGACATCGAAAGGTATTTTTTCCTCTAAAGACTCTAAAGATTTATAAAACTATAAGATAAATATAGACTGACTCAAAGCATTTTTTAAAGTAATCAAAAATATTTGTAGATAGAAGAGAAAATAGAAACAAAAGGGCAGCGCAACCAAAGAATTCGCGTTGACCTTCCATAGTATATGTATTATCTAATAACTTTATTTTGGTTAAATCTAGTTTATGGCGATTTCAAGCTTATTTGAGTCGAGCCAAATCATCTTAAGCTTAACGGTGCTATAGTTATACACAACACACAAACCCTATGGCGCGATATAACACCGTTGAGCTGAAGATGATTTTACTCGACTCATTTAGCCAATTTCTATCTTCTCTATACTCGTATTTTATCCCTGCTTCTAACAAATTGAGTTGTGTACTGGATTTTTCACTCAAGATGAATTAAATCCATTGCAGAATAGGTGTCAATCACAATTTTGCAACCGCTTTATCATCATCAGATAAAATGCCAGTTGAAAAGTCCACTAAATTCATTAGCCTTGTTATGTCTGGTTATATAATTGTAAATAAACCTATAAATAACGGCCCAAAAGTCAGTTACTGTTCATCTCTGATAAGTTTTGGCACAAAAGCCGACGAATTATATTCAATGTTAATCAAAGTGTTGGGAAAATCAAATCATTTGTTTCGTTCAAATCGCCCACAAGTCTGACACACAAAGAGTAACTATTTTCGGCCGAAAGCGAGTTAATTGTCATAATCTAAACGTTTTCCCAGAATTTGTTCGATAATTCAATTAAAATATGAATACTATTCATACGTTTTCTCATACGTCTTAACCATTAGAGTCATTATTTCGGTTAACAATGACTTTATTTAAATAGATTTTCATAATTAAGCAGAACTACAATGTCCTACAACTTTAGGGCCAAGGATTAGAAGCAATTATGTTCTTGATATCAAATTTATTTCGCACCAAGAATTGGTGTCAATAATAGCATATAAAAATAGCAGCCACTTTGCTCTAGCACTTGCAAGATTTGAAAGTGGGCTCAAAAGAGTCAATATTAGCCAATTGTGCAACACTTTATTGATAGCCTCAAAAGGCTGGCGTTAGAATCGATTCATTTTCTCCGAAATACTTCTAATAAACGCCAAAATGTTGTGAATAATTGACAAAATAATTAAAAGTTTGACAAACTTTCGATACCAACGACTGGAAGACGCGATTAATTTTCGGTCACAATGTCTATAAAGTCAACTCTAAAGGGCTTTTGTGTCGACTCGTCGATACGAACGACACTTTTGGCATAAACTGAATGTTAAGTTTGACTTTTGATGAATATTCTTCGACCCGATTATGTTTACGACCCGTTTGGCCGAAGAAAATTCAATTTTTCTAAAAAAGAAATTCAGTTTAAGTTTGTTTTGAAAAGACTTGTGAATGTGTGTCGAAAATGTTATTATGGCCTAAAAATCGAAAGTGAAAGTGAAAATTGTGTGATCAACGACTATTTTCGAAACACTTTTTTATTGCTGTTTCTCAGGTTTTGAGAAGATTTACGAAACCATTTAAAATCAATTTTTCATTCAAAATAATATTTTTAAATGTTTTCGTTGAGAATTATAAAAATAGGTTTTGGTTTTGTTCTGAATGTTGGTTTTGGAGCCGATTATTGAGTTATAAACTATTAATTTTCCGGAAGATTACTCGAAGATTACGGAAGAGCAAGGTAGTAGCTCTTGCCATTTGCTCTTACAGACGATATACCACTTCAAGGAGCCATTTGTGAGATTCTCTGCTCTTTTGCCGCAATCATTAGCTGCAGAAATGAATTTCAAATGAAACTACGAAAAAACAAAAACATTGGAATTGTTTTCAACAGAGGTTTGTGTGAGATATCGATTGGAAGCGAACATAGAATGTCAAACACGACGGATGAGAGGCGTTAATGCAATTCTTTGATTCGATTCACAGATTAAGGCATTGTTTTTGTGGACAAAGATCTGATATGTAAGCGAAGAAAATCGTTCAGGAATTAAGAGTTCGTTGTTTTGCGAGACAAAAATCTCTTTCAAGGTATCGATCAATTGATAGTCACATTTAGGACGCGATTGCCAGTCAAGTGGTGTCTCAAAGAGTGTTGAGAACTGATCGCAAATGCAGAGCAGCGCTGATGACAAACATTTCACTCGAATCCACTCAATTCGAGTCAATCTAACGACAAGTGGTTTGGAATTAAAAATTATACAATCGATGCAATTATTCTTGAGATAGACTGTCAACACATCGCTGGTAATTAAGTCGAGTCTCAGTCGACGTCTGATTTTATTGAATATCAAAATTGCATTTCGATTCCCACAGACTTTTATCGATCGAAGACCAAGAAGTAAATGAATTACTCGTGAGATAAAATAGTTCTGTTATAAAAATACAGTCCTAATGGTCCGAATAAATGTGATAACAGAGTGAAGGAAAGGCATATTTTACCATTGAAAGCATAATTATTTAGTTAGCGAATAACGACTTCTGTCTGGCATTATGTTAGCCGAACAAAACATATCTTTGCATTGAATCTGAATTTTATTGCCAAAAGTCTTGAATCCGGAACGAAGTCAATGAAATAAAAATGCTTTTTATAATCACAATAATGTGGTTTCAATCGGCGTTCGTATGGTTCGTATCGCATGCCTTGTGTTGTGTTTTGTTGTGTTGAATGACATAAAACAAAATGATGTCATTTTGGCCGCTATTCGCAGCTTTTGACTCGAATACAAATCAGACGGAAGTTTATGTTTGATCAGAAAATTATTATAAAACAATTCAATTATAGAAAGGAATGCCTTTCGAGTGATTCACCCAATGGTTCACTATTCATAACCCGGAGTAATAAACGCGTTGAGTCATCAGAGGTATCGGTTATATCATAGCCAGGGGTAGAAGAAGTAGAGGTATTAAACCATTTCATTTCAATTGCTTTTCAATACGGTTTACACTGAGTGTTGTGTGGGTTATGAATGAGAGTGCGAAAAGTCTTGTGCACTTGGGATGAGATGCGAGTCCTCTCTACTCAAGAGTCTCGTCGTTTCCATAATTAGACACACATTACAAGAATCGCGTCATTTCTTATTGCTTTTGGAGAGTTAAACAAACTCTCGATCATTAAAATCAGAATTTAAATCCAATATTAAAATAGTTATTTGAAAATCCAATTTAAGTGTTTTTCCCAGAAAATTCTGGACCCAAAGGAGTGAATGATATGTGATATGAGATGAATGAGTGTTTGCGATGCAATAACATTGCCTCGGATTGCGATGTATGGGTGTCTCGACGCTCGAGCGGTGGCCGACTCTGACGAAAACCGGTTGTTCTGTAATGAATAGAACCGCCAGTTGTTGGGCAAAGATATAGCTCTACACCAGTGCTGTTGTCCATCATTTAAGTGGAAGACCTGTTCACTTGCAGACTGTGTTTTAGTGCCGTTTCTTCGCTCATTCAAACTAGAAATACAAGTCTTGAAGTGCTCGCAAAGCGCTCTTATATTCCATGTGATTATCAGAGAGTGATTGCGGACTTATTTGCAATAATACTGCACACAAATATCAACCGATTCGACAATCGATTGGTTCGCTTATTATTTCGGATGTGAGACAATCCATATTTGTTGGCCTCGGTTTCATCAGATGTCTATCGGACTACGCGAAAGCCATTTGTAGGTCAGTACTGGTTATTAAATATTATTTCGCTTTATTAAACACTTTTTAAACTAACGAAAAGCGTTTTGTTTACAAAGCGTTTTGTGTGTCGGCTATGCATTCGTGAATTCTTTAGGAGAATTATTAATTAGAAAGTCATTAATGAGTTTGACAAAGGCTTTGCGGTCACCGGTGTTCGGGTGTCGGCCCACACACAACACCCCAACACTTTTCGCCGTCTCTATGGCCACAGAGTTATATATCAGGCCAAGACTTAACGAAGTCTTATATCAAGTCATTCCTAAATCGTTATATCTGTTCGTTATTATCGCTGAACACTAGACAACAGAATATTTTTATCATTAGAAGCGGTAAAACAATTGAAGAACTGTTTATTCGCGTCTCAATGATCTCAATGGTCACAGATTTAGTTGTTTTCACAGATTATTATACATTAGTCTGTATTTTGCGCCAACACTTTGACTCTTATATCTCGACTCAAACTCTTTCTGAAGCCATTGTTTGCGGAAATTGTCCTTAAATTCAAAGGTAAATGTTATTCACGTTATTATATAATTAGCCGAAAAATATATTTCAGCTCAACTCGTAATTTCAAGTTTTCTTTAGTCACAGTTTTACTGACCCATGAATTAAAATGTTTGTTTCATTCTATCGATTCTATGAATTTCAAATCCAATCTGAAAAAACAAGTCTTTAGGAAAACATTTAAATGAGTTTCGAGTGAGTTGTTGTGCCTTTGATTGTATACTAGTATCTAAAGTGCACTCCACTTGTGGTTAATTTATTTGTGGCCCAGAATTTGTCACATTTGCCGATGCGGTTCAGGTCTATGCAGTTGTGACCAAATTGCCTCAAATTGTGGGCTCACATCGTGCAGACCCGGCTCACTATTACAAAGTGATTTGATTACATTTTACTTTTTCATCGTTCATACGATAATTATGTCTGTAATGACACAAAATTGGTTTCGTTACTAACAAAACACTGGTCTCTAACCCCAAGACCTGTGTCTCTGCTATAAGTTATTATTTAGAATTTCTAATATCCATTTGTCATAGAATTATGCAAATCTCAAATTGAATGCAGCATGCACACTTGCACACTTGCACACTTGCACAGCACACTCCTCACCACACAGCCGACCGCAGCCATGGGTAGATAAAAGGCTGACATCAGCCCTAACTCTCGGTTTATTCATTCATGACTTTGGCAACAATTCCGATGTCAGCGATGTTTTCATTCATTCCTTGAGTTTCGAATTCGATTTAATCGCTATTTAATTGAGGCCTTCCTCTCGTGCTGTTCGAGTGAAATGCCTACTATTGAATCGCAGCCAATACTCGGCCGACAATTAACTTGGACTTTGACTTTGTATCAGTTGTTGTGATCATTGAAACGATAGGCTCTGAATATTATTATTAAATTGAGAACAATTGGCTTCCATTTGAAGAGTTATTAAAAGTCAATTCAAACATCAGATACAATCAGATTCAGTCATAACACTCATTACCCGCTAAACTAGAATCCGATACAATTGACCAAAACATCGAAACAAAGATTGTTTTGAAGAGATTTCTATATTTAGATACCATTTCGAAACAATTTATCGACAAATGACTAAATCTATTCTGTGGCTAAAAATACTATCCGATTGAATGGCGATTCGATTTGATCAAGATAGTCTAAATGAGTATTTTAGTGTTACGCCGAATACTGCTACCGAATATCCAAGAGGTATGTGAACTATAAAAACAAAATTGAATCTGAGTTTTATGTAAAAATAAATATTAATTTCAATTAAATTTGATTTCCGTCTCACAACAAATTCCAATCGTTTGAGACAAAAATTATTCTTAGACTTCGATACTTGGAATCGATGAATATTTATTAGTATTTTTTCAATACTTTTAGTGCATTTCAAAAGTTGTATCTCATCTGTGATCTGGAGTTTCTATGACTGACTTTGAATTGAAATTCAAATTAATTCCAAGATTTATGACTACAGACACAAACATATGAACCGAATGGCAGTGAAACATAATATCGATTTGTTTTGATCGAGAAATGGCGTAATTATAATGGAATTTGATTGTCATTCGTGTGTCTGTCAAGTGATCGATCGGTTCTACGAATGCAAACAATCGTTTTGATGCCACACAAGAATTGATAGCTTTTAGACATTAAACAAGGTTTTAATTTTACAGTACATTCAAAAATCACTTCTTTTTGCATCGAATCAAATGATAAAACAAAACTTTTTTGTTTCAAAAGATAATAATTTTAATGACACTAAAAACAATGCGAAATGTATTTCATTTCGAGGGACAATAGTCGGATCAGACTTCAGAAACCAGTGCTCGCGATTCGGGTAAGACATAAGTCGTTTCATTGTTACGCTTTGAAAGACATACCAATAAATACATTTTTTTTCTGTCGATTGCTTTGCGATTCAATCGAAAGTTTTTTCTCAGAAATCTATTCCAATAGAAGAATAATTGGTTTAATAACGAAAGATATTTCACTCGAAAACCCATTTAATATATGGAGTGATTAATTGTACGACACTTTTGCGTGATTTCAGTGGCAAAAGAAGTGATATTTTATTCAAATTTGAATTATATTTAGAAAAACCTTCGAATTCGGGTCCGAATTAAACATTTTTTATGAACGTAAAAATGTTTTGCGAAATGTTTTATCAGAAAAGGAAATCTTCTTTTAATTAAATTCAATGATTAATTCGAACCCAAATCCAGGCCTTAATTCACAGGTTTTGCCAAATGAAAAGTTAATTCAATCGAAAGATATTTCGCTTTCATTAACAAAAATAAAACATTTCTGGAATTTATTTGAATAACTAATCCGAAAAATTGTATCGAACGAGCGTTTCCAACGAAGACATGAATTATGTCTTAATTTAAAAATAACTTAATTTCTAAAATCAAAGCCAATTAATTTGGTTCTAAATCAAGATCTTTATAAGTAGTATACAGTTCGGGACAAAACGCGTTCTCATCCGGGGTTCGCGTCGAGAGTGGCGTTTCGTATAATCGATGAAATTTATTAATTTCAGGTAATTTATAGCCAGGAATAGCCATCGATGTCCGCATTAGCTCTGTTTTTCCCGGTGTAGTCAAAATCTATTGCACAATCGATGTCTAACCTCTGCCTCAATCAAAATGCAATCGCGAAGAATGTGATAATTCGATAAGAAAGCTAACGATAATCATAGCTTTGAATGTTTTCTTTTTCGCTTTCATTGAGTTTCGAAATAATGATAACTAAATAAACAAAAATAAGAGAATCATTGCAAACAAAAAGCATTAATTAATAAGACTTTCATTTTTTGAATTTAAAATCACTTTCGAATGAAATAACATTGAATTGAATAAAAAGGTTTTCCAAATATTAATTGCATTTTCAGTAGTAATAAAACTCAATGTTTTTTACTAAATGTTTATTTGTGTTCACCGATTATATTCAATTAAATATAGTCGCCGTAGATTAGAGCCAATGAATGACCAGACGAATGATAATTAAGTCTGAAGTCACGAAAACAATAGCCGAGGGAAAGCACAGAAGCGTTTGGTTTGCAATAAAAATGTGGCAAAAAATCATTGGAATTGAGGGCTAATAATAATTAAGGTTCGACGATCTTCCCTTCCCGGCCCAAAGTTCCGGAAAGTTTCGGAACATTCCCAAAGTTCCCGGGAACTT
>JAQGBE010001714.1:0-10159 GCA_034698225.1 Scheloribates latipes | reverse complement strand
TGGTTGACCAAGATAAACCAGGTGAGTAATTAACCACGAATAACCACTGCCTTTAAATTAAAGAATAGCACTGTAGCCATCAATGAGAAATGTCAACTATTAACGACTAGTAAACATCGCTGTCACCCAATTTTCCAATTTAAATATGCCCCAAGCAATAACTGAGAAAATAAAAATCTGGATAAGCTTGATACCCTTATTTTTCCATTTCTTTGAAAATTGTCCTGGTAAGAAAAAAAAGTTAATTTAATTGGGAAATGATTGTATAGCCATTTAGAATGATCAATAGCGAGTTGATATAAAATAATAAAACTGTCGAAAATTGTAAATGAAATGTGATTGTGTTGAGAAATGGCTAGTCAAATTTTAAGTGCTAAACATCAAATTTTCAGTGTATTGCCAGATGAGTTCGCTAGATTTGTTTGTTGAATTACAACACTTCTTGAGTGTTGTTACTCATAAAATTAAGAAATCAAGCGAACTCATCTGGCAATACACTGAAAATTTGATGCAAATGGCTATGCAATCACATCCTAATTAAATTAACTTTTTTCGTACCAGGACAACTTCTTCCTTCGTTACATGACTCGTCGTCGAAGACTGAGGTCATATCAACAGAAACAGAAGAAGCGTCCGAATTATCCAACGGATCTGATCCCTGTGGTCGAACATCCTTTGGTTTGGTGTTCTCTGTCTTCTTCTAGGTCTCATCTTCGTCATTGTCTTCGTTTCCCAAATCCTTCTGAGGAATCTGTTGTTGGCCTGAATGGAACGATCAGATTAGTTGGTGAAGAGATAATACATTAAATGCATTGAAGATTTACCACTCAGACAATCGGCCATTATCTCCAGACAGGCTCTTGTCATCGGCTCAATCAGTTCGGCCTCCAAGTCCTTTACGGAACGACCTCTGAAATAGTCAGATGAGAGCCGAATCGACGCCGTTTTGCCACTGAAGTAAAAGACAATTAAATCTTAAATCCAATCAAAATGTTTACTCACTTGTTCTGATTGACTTTGCAGACGTCTGTGTGCTGATTGGCCGCCGAAGACACCTTGATTCCTTTTTTGGTGAGCTTTCCTCCGAAGTACTTATCGTCAAACGTGTCGAAAATTTCTCTGAGTCTGGCGTTGGAACCGATGAAATCGATGGCGTTTTCGTTGTTCGGTTTCAATGGAGTGTCAAATATGTCGAAGAAGTCTTTCAGCTCATAGGGATCGTCGTCGAAGACTTTGGGCAACTCTTCAAACCCCGAAGAAGTGTACGGATTGTCGATTTTGCGGCTCTTCCGCCTCAGGTTTTTCGACTTTGTCTTCATAGTCTTCGTCGTTGTCACCGATGAGAACAGAAGGCTTGATAGCAACCACTGAAAAGAGAAAAGTGAAATATGAAGTGCCTTATATACCCTCTCTTGCGACGGAAGACTTGACACAAATTGCGAGTTCATATGCCAACTCTTGGCAAACCATTACATCAGACCTCCGACCCCAGAGTTAATGACTCCAGAGCTAAGTTTAAGCACAACTGTGTTCTAACAATTTGAAACTCTGATAATTTCAATACTTATGTCAAAAGTTTAGACTCTAAACACAATCAACTCAGGACTAAATGTCTTTTTAGCTTGGTTAAATAAGTTTTGTCAGCAAGATGAAACTCTTAATCGTGGTCTTGCTCTTTCTATTCATATTGAACAATATTTGCCATCATCCATTAATCATCTCACACTCACAATTTCATATAAGATACGCAGGCTTGCCAGACGTCCAGGTCCGGCCTGGACAGTCCAGGTTTTGGGGTACGTGTTCAGGGTCCAGACGAGGGGTAAAACTGGACATTACAATGTCCAGGGGATGTTTGCTGAAAGATTGATGAAGAAAATGCAATAAAACTCGTGGGTCACGGTTTGTCCAGGCAGATTTTAAAAATTTCCAGGCAAAATCCAGGCCTGTGGTGAAATGACCTGGCAAGCCTGCTACTCGGCGTGACTACTCTGCACTTACCTTGACATTCAACAGAGATGAACTCGGTCTATGTCAAGCTCACCAGTGACAGCCAAACTAGCTTAAAATGTCAGTTTCAGACTCGACAACCCTGAAAATCAAAGACGATGTGAGTAAACGATTTAGAAACAATTCATTGTCTCGATTTCGGGTCACTTGGAAGGACCTGACATACGCTGTGCCACAACTGTCTTCAGGCAGACAGACATCCAAAGTGATTCTCAATGGAGTGAGCGGTCACTTCGACAGTGGCAAGGTCACTGCCATCATGGGTCCCAGTGGTGGCGGCAAATCATCCTTGCTCGGCTGTATATGCAAACAAAAGATCACTGGTGTGTCGGGTGCTATCACCATCTCAACTGACATACAGGTAAACATCTTGTAACTTGATTCCAATAGATACAATTACCATTTTGCTAGATGAAATTCGCATTCATAGCACAAGAGAATCATATTCTGGAAAAGTTGTCAGTTCGCGAGTCACTTATGTTTGCCTCGCGGCTCAAGAACGGACTGAATGGTGACCACAAGACTATCATCAATGAAGTGGTTCAACAATTAATGCTCGACAAGTGCGCCGACAACCGGCCCTCGAGGTGTTCGGGCGGTCAACTCAGTGCTGATTGCGTGCGAACTGGTGTCCAAACCCAAAATCCTGATCCTGGATGAGCCGACCAGTGGTCTCGACTCAGTGACCACTTGTCAATTGGTCAACCTCTTGATAGGTCTGACCCGTCAGTCAGAGCCGATGGCTTTAGTGATAACCATTCATCAGTTGAGCGCTCGGTTATTCAATTTACTCGATTCGATATACCTTCTGTCATGTGAAGGCCAGTGCATCTACCAAGGTGCTCCTCATAGAATGCTTCTACACTTCAGTGGATGTGGTCTCAACTGTCCGTCCCGTACGAACCCATCTGACTTCGCTCTGGAAGTGGCCGCCAAAGACTACGGCCCCGCAAAGCTGCTAATGTTGGCCACTATAATGAAGATCGTGTGCATGGATATGAAGACAATGCACTTGATATCAATGGCTTATGATATCAAAATTGTGCGCAAGTTTAGGAGATTTGACAATATTATCATTTTAACTCAAAGGTATGCCAACAATGCCATTGTCATCAATCGCCATCTGAATGAGTCCCGTTGTGGCCACAGGTCGGTCCGGTCGATGTTGAGGGACCCGCTGATGATTCCGTTGCGGATCGGATGTTACGAAATGTCGGCGCTTCTCATCTCCGTATTGTTCGGCTTCGACAGCGGAGTGATGTCCGGCTGTAGTCACGACTTCGCGTTAGGCGACGGCCATAATTTGGTCTCCAAGTTCAAAGAGATCATTGCCGACGTCTTCGAGAACGTGGCCGCTCTGTCGGTGGTATGTCTGCTCGGATGGTTCACTGGACTCTTTCCTATTCTCCTTATCTTTCCCAATGAGCTCAACGTCTTTCTCAAGGTTGTCATCGAAGGCAGTCTTACAGAAGTGTTAACTCTATTAGGAGTACGGAAGCGGCTATTACTCTGTGTTCTCATTTTCACGTCCAAAGTGTTGAGTGACTTACCCTTCACTATATTATTACCCAATTTGGCCTCGATTCCCATATACCTGATGACTGGCCAATACCTGGCCTCGATGTGGCACCTCTATAGCTTTGCATTCATTTTCATCTTGGTCAATCTCAACTCAAGTGCGCTGGGCTTTCTGTTGGGCGCATCGCTGGCCGAACACCCGACGGCTATTGCCTTCTTAAGAATACTGTCTCTGATTCCTTTGACTCTTCTATTGGTCAGTCATCCAAATTGATCATGATTCATGATGATTGTTTTCATAGGCATTATGTGCGGCATAGAGCGAATGCCCTCCTATTTCCGATGGCTGGTTCGTTTCAATTATATCCGGTTCGGTTTGGTGGCCACTCTACTCAACAGCTATGGCTTTGACCGCTGTTCGGACGCGACTGCAAATCAAACAAATTTCTTGGATATCATTCCTGACGACAAAATGATAGCACTTTTTGCATCCGACAAAATCGATGCCTTCTCTTTGGTTAAGGCACTCGACTCTGTGCTCAATGGAGTGATAGGTGAGGACAGGTCTGTCATTCTGAACGGACTCAGTCTGGTTGACAGCGATTACTACAACGCGATCGCAATGCTATTCATTCACATTGTCTTCTTTCGTTAGGCCACTTATTGCATCATAATGAAGAAAATTAGATCTAGATCGTAATCTATCATACATGTATCATACTGTATTTGTAATATGTTAATTTGAATATCATGTATCATTGTAAAATTTCTTACTAACTGTATTTTCGTTAATTTCATGTTCTCTGATGACTTTTGATTGTATAACATGTCAATTCTCCATGATAGAATTTGCTATCGTTTCAATAAACCCCATAAAACTGATCGATTCGCTCCAAACCTGAATTATTGGTATGAAACGGTTTGATACCTGAAAATATGGTTATTTGCACGCGCTTTGCATATCTGTGCTCTGAATTGGGCCAAACATGGTAGAGGACATATGCATACCTAAATACATATTTGGGCAGAATAACTTTGATTATAAGAACCTAACAAGTCAGTGCAAACCTATTGATATGAAAGCAAAAAGTATCGATGAGTGGCATGATGAAATGAAAACATTCAATATGAATTTTGCCATGGTTACTTAGTTTATTCATAACAAAAGATTGATAAATTTTAACCTAAATTAATTTTTTGAGATCGAAATGAATATCCAATTGGTATTCGAATAAGTTTGCAAATGAATTGTTGAAAGCAAATAACGGCATAAGAATAGAAGTTTCAATAAAATTAATTTGATATAAAATCAACAACAATAACAACAACTTAATATTTTGATATAAAACATTTCGTCAATATATTGATTGATATTTCAAATTCGGTTCAACCCATTTCGTGTATAATAAAATTTCGTTTGAGTTCATTAGAGCATTACTTTATGATAGATTCAGTTTAAGTCATTTTAATTTGAATCTGGATAATACTTTATAAGTTTTTATTTTGAAAAATTATAATGGGTTTAAAATTATTCCGAATATTCATTCGATCATTTTGTTCAATATTATTTGTGTATCAATCATCTCAATTATTCTATCAATATATGCAAGGCAACACAATTATCAACTTGCAAATCATTCAGAGAACTTATGAGCGACCGCCAGCAATCACAATATGTCCTGGATGGCTCGAATTGGATAAGACAGCCAAGATAAGTCCGGAATATGAACACATTTATAACGAATCGAAAACGAATTACACGCATTTAATTTATCATCAATTGAAGCATAAAGTTAATCGTGACTTGAAATATGGAAATATTAGTACAAGCAATGTATTGAATAATTATACATACTCGTATTTAGATAGATTAGGAAACCCTAAGCTAAAGATATCGTTTCAACCACATTTCTCATTTGAAGGAATTCCAAATGAAAATTTCGAAATAAATGAAATTGAAAATCGAATGTACAACGAAGTGCATCAATTTTTACAATACCTAAAGCAACCTGTAGAATCGGTCATTATTAATCCTACAGGTCCATTCTTCAGAAAATGCTTCACATATTTCAGTGACCTTGATGAAATAGATTGGATAGGTTTAAGGCTAACATTTGATGCAATGGAAATTGAAATTGAATATAATGAAGATTCAAAGTCTTATAATTTGTATCGCAATTTATTAATTATTCATTCTCACAATGAAATTCCATTTGTGAAAAGTGATTCAGAATCTACAAAGGTATTCGATGTTAACTCTACTAACCAAGTATTCTATTCGATGTTCAAAATTAAACGTCTCGGATATGGTTATGAAACTAATTGTAAAGATTATGACATAAATGATATTCACTCGACAAGAAGTGAATGTATTTGGGATTGTTATCAGAAAAGAATGAAAAGACAGTAGAATCAATCTGGACATTTCTATTCAAGTTATCCTATAAGAAATCAATTGATCACAAAATACAACATAACTGAATTTGCTAATTCAACTTTCACAAAATTTAACGCAACTTATATAAATGAATGTCAATTATTATGTCAATATGAATGTGAATATACATATTATACTTCTAATATCCGACAATTAAATACCCGAAAGCATCACAGTAATATATATTTCTCACAAAGTAATATTGTCACCAATATAATTCACATACCACAAATCAATTTATTGGATGTTCTTTGTAGTGTTGGTGGATTGATGGGAATGTATTTAGGATTATCAATGATAGATGTGATTGATCACACCTATTCCATAACATACAAACTGTTGACCAAAATGGTCTATAATTTATTCATCACCAATATTATTAGAAATATCAATCATAGAGTGTTTCGCTTCAATTCAATTCAATTTATTCTAGTCAAATGTAAACCAAACGCTAGAATAAATCCACAATGATATTAATAAATTTTTAAATTGTATTGATTTTAATTGAATTAAATATCTATTGTCTAATTATTCTGAATAGAATTATTTAATTATCTAAACGAATTTTTGTGAATTATTCGAAATTATTAATTGAAATCAAATAAAATAAACCTCATATTAAGTGGTCATGGAAATTGCAATAATTGAATATGATCTATTTAAATTTAGTGACTTGGTGTTCATAATAATTGAAACAACAGATTACTCAATGCACGTTTATTTGTTGAGAATGGATGATCAAGCTAACTTCATATTTGTGGCATCAGATTTAATTATCATTTAATTAATATATAACTAATTAATTTTTATCGCAGTAGCATCTGTTAAGTTGAATAAATAATCGGTGATGACGTCTGATATAGAATTCTCTTCTCTTCTGTTATAATTAAACAAGGATTTGCAAAACTCTATACCAGGCATGCCGAATGACTTGACCGCTAGGAAGGTAATTCTTGCCTCGCCCATAGGAAATATTGTTAAAATTTTTCTGGTTCTAGAGGGGGAATGGGTACGCCCAGAATAAACATCACGGAAGCAAATAGGGGCAATTCAGTTAAATTAGCTATTTTTAAGTTTGAAATAGCCTAATTTAGCTAAATTCAGCTAATTTTAGCAATAATTAGGCTTAAATCTAGTTAATTCGGTTTGAATTTAGTTTAAATCCAGTTTAAATTCAGTTTAAATCCAGTTGGAATCCGGTTAAATTTGGAACAATAATTGGAGAAATCGATACAAAGGGGGATCCTTTGCTATTCCTCGGACCCCGTCTAGGTGAGATTTTCCAAATTTTCGCTTCTAGGGGGGTTTTGAAATCCCCCACCTATTCCGCATGTCTGCTCTATACCCACGACTCAAACATGAGCCCAAAGCTTCATGGGCTTAGCCCACCATAGGCAACAATGGGCAGTCCTCTCAGACCTTCAATCGAATCAGGCTATTTAAGCTACAATTGTTTAAAACAATGGATTTCAAGTTTTAAATTAAAAATTCCTAGTTGGCTACAATCGTCTGAGGTTGGGTAAGGGTGGTGTCGGGGAGGGTCAGATAAAATTATAAAATCTACTTCTAGTATTAAACTAGGGTTCGCAGAACTCCTTACACACGATTCAAAGATCCAAAGTTTCATGTCAAGCTACAATGGGTACCTCCCCATAGACTTATTATGAGCTCAGACTGCCATGGGCTACAATGGGTACCGCCTTCCTAATAATAGCTAGAGAGGAGATACCGTACTCTAATATCGATAGAAAATAAAATCAATAGCTTGGGCTTCATGGCAATCAGTTGGGCCATACAAATACAAAAGCATTAACTCAATGGCAGTGTCAGATCAAATAGTCTGGCTAAAGCGCTTCTGGCAAAACCGACGCTGAACTGTACCATGATTCTTTGATTCGTTGGTTTCATTGAAGGCTATTGCCATAGTTATACAAACGACCCAATGAGGCATTGTATTTGGTTTGGCCTAACCAATGGCCAGCATTTCTTAGACTTACAATGTGCTTAGGCCAGCATAGGCCCCAATGTGCACTGTTCCCATAGACATATGCTGAGCTCAAGGCCCCATAGTTTACAATGAGCACCCCTCCGAAAGACAATAATGGGCTAAGACAATTATAGCTCATAATTGGCTCCAACAATAAATTTAAAAGATCACAACATTCGAAATGGCATTTTCAGTTTTAAATTTTGAAAATTCATTGTGAAGGGTCGACATGACGTATCGGTAATTACAAAATCGTTGTACCCGAATTCGAACTTTAATAACTTTTTAATTGCTAATTGAATTAATTTAAACTTTGGTATCTGAAGACCTTTATTATAATATATGAAGCGACCGACCAGTACTTCACCTAATCCTCGCCCAAGGACCATTTCTATATTTATATATAATTCCAGACCATTCTATTTAATCTCTATTTCTAACGTTTATTGTTTTATTCCTATTCTTATTATTTGAATATTTGAATCCTAAGCCAATCAGACCAGAGACCAGACCCAGAACCAGACCAGTATTTAAACGCAGACCAGAGCCACAACAGATTATTGAGATTGAGACTTCAGTCTTGACCACAGACCAGACCAGACGTACCAGAGATGGGACAGTAAGTCACCCAACAGACCAGAGTTAGGGCCTTAGCTTCAACCGATAGATTAGATTCAGACCTAAAACCAGTAGTTGATTGGCATTTAAGACCAAATTGTATAAATTATTTTGTATTAGTGTTTAAACCAATCAATAAAAGTATTCCAAAGTGTGACCAGAAGTGTATTTTGATTGAGTTGGTGACCAGTTTCGGCTCTGAGCATGCAAAAGCTCGCCATCTCCTGCGGAGCCTGGCCGCCGAACTGACCAGAAGACTCGCCTTCGCTCGTCTTTGGACCAGTTGGGATCAGCCTAAGTGGTGGCGGCGCACCTAACCCAGCTACTTCCCCCAGAAGACCAGACAAGCGCCGACCAGCACCGCAGAGGCGCTTCATATATTTGACGACACCTTTTTCCCCAACTCTTCAACGCATTATTGAGGAGATTTTGCGGCACTTTCTTGGCCTCATCCCGAATGACTTTTTTAAGGCCTGAAAGCGATCTTGGGATCTTACCATTTCTCGGGATATATTGGTCCCATTATTCTTCAGGTGATTTGCTATCACCGAATGAGACCAATTTAATCTTAAAAGTGTCAAAACTGTTTGCCGCACTTCGGGAGTGATTTTTGGCCACTTTTTGAAAGTCAAATTAATTTATTTGATTGCTTCATAAACAACGTGATTCTGGCTTTAATTTGAGTTATAAAATATTCCAGTTAATTTAGATTTACTATTTTAAATTTTGAATTGAATTCGGGTACAAATATTTTGTAATTACCGATATATCTATATACGCCTTCTCCGGTTGGTTTTCTTCAAGGAGTCATTAAAAATTTAATTTGTTACCCGATATACCCTTCCGGCACTACTCCCGAAGTGATTACTGCCAACACAGCAATTGACTGAACATTAGAAGCCGACAACAGCAGCATCGCTGTTCTACAACCAATAATAATTGTTGTATTTTGATTTAAACATCAAACATTAACGATGAAGACCACCACTGGTATATGGATTGCGGTTATTCTGATCGTTGCATTGGTCTCCATCGGTATGTTGTATTGTACTATAACTAATACACTTTGTCGTAAACCAGTGGCCATTATTCTATAGGTTTATAATTTAGTTTAATGTGAAGTTTAATGAATGATTATGAATGATAGCATATTAATCAAAACTTGGATTTACAAATTCGGAATTGTATGTTTAAAATTTCTAAATCTGTCTGTTTATATCTGTTTTGCACAATTTCATACACAATGGGCATAACAATGTCAGGTTTATCTCATGCCTGCACTCTATAGTTAATAGACTCGTTTGATACCGATTCATAAACACAACTGATATAAATGCGACTGAATTGCTGATTTCGTGACAAATTGTGCATGCAACAATATGGTATGGATCTTAATCAGACATGCCGAATAGGGGGGGATTCCTAAAACCCCCCCCTAGAGGCAAAATCTTGGAAAATCCCCCCCCTAGACAGGGTCCGAAAAATAGCAAAGGGTCCCCCCTTACCATCGATTTTTCCCATGATTTTTCCAAATACAACAGGATTTAAACTGGATTTAAACTAAATTTAAACTGGATTTAAACTAAATT
>JAQGBE010001713.1:0-10160 GCA_034698225.1 Scheloribates latipes | reverse complement strand
GACAATAGTCTATACAGCGGGACATCACTGTATGACCTGAAACACATATCACCGAATATGGAGTTACTAGGACTCAGAAATGGGTTCAATAAAACCAATAGCTATTTAATGTACGATAAACTACGACTCTATCGGGACTGATCGTGCCATTTGAACTAGATAGATCAACAAATTCTTATTGTTAATATTCATATATATTTTATTTGTATAATAGAAAACATCGCTTTATAATTAAATATCATTTGATGAGACAACCATGCTAATCTATTTTGCGACCTTGATAATCACAAATGTCTTGATCTATTTTAGATGAAGTGAACATCAAAAAAGCGATTGATTTTATTCTTGGTTGTCGTTGACGTCGTGTACAGCACATCCCTCGCACATAAATAGGCCGATCCCTAAACACACAGCCGAATGTCGAAACGAGCCGTCGATTGGAACGGAAATTGAAAGACAGAAAAATTCATTTTACATCTCAGACACAAATTGGAGTTTTGAAATGCATTAGTGAATTAGAATTTCATTCTAGATTAGAAGCCCACTATTACCCGGTGCTGTCGACCCACTAGACATAACCGGATCGTTCGTCACACACACAACCAATCAAAGTGAATAGAAAAACACAATTTTCATGTGAAATATAATTTGTATAAAAGCCTATTCCAAGACCATTGGCTTAATTGACCTTAGATTTCGGCACTGGGATCAAGGTTTCGATGACCTTGTCTATCCTCGCTAACATCTTGTTTGTGTCATTAATACGGCAAATAGAGTCAAAACATTGGACTATCGATACAAACAAAATAAGATAATTGTTATAATAAACTGCTATATTGAGAGCCCGGACGGGACGGGAGGGCCGACACACGTGCAGTGCACGGCCTTGAGGTCACTGAGGTCTATGGTAAACAACAATTTCGTCGATTGTCGTTTATCTACCAGATTTAACAAGATAATTATGATAGCGAGCGTCAAATCAACAATTATTACTAAATCCCAGATCAAGAATCGCATGGTATAAGCCGTGGCTAATACCTGAGATCATACGGTATTTGTCACAGATTTCTATTCGACCGACTGATCTGTAAAACCAGTTAACAATGGGTTTCTCTGCCAGGTTTTAATCTCATTATGTATGTAAACATGCAAATCGATTGATTGACGTCTGGCTCTTGTTTGCCGACCAATAAATTTCATTTTCCATTTTACAATTTCCATTTGTTTTTGCACTAAATTTTATTTGAATCTTGCCTGATAACTGCCTATACAAACGTACGATTTATATAAATTGATGAAAGCACCAACGTCACACTATTATTTATTTGCGCCAATATTCTAGATATAATTAGACCCAATATTTACGTGCATTGAGCCTACATTTCTTCGTCTGATGACGACTGATAATCAGCCATCAGATTGTTGTTCAACTGGCAGGGACTCGTCTGGCAAACTGTCTAGCTCATATCAACAATATAATTGACTTGTCTCAAAATGTGATTGAAAACTACTTTCATTTGTTCTATTTTTTGTGTTCAGGTAAAAAATAAAGCCATTATATTCTAAAATACCAAGTTATTAATGTATAAATTGAACAAATGCACATGTGGCATTTCCAAAATGCGTAAACAATCATCTAGGTTCTCCTGATATTGTCATTTAAAGTGTAATTCAATTTCTAGAAGCTTTCGATGGTTTTCTAGATGTTCTTGTTGAAAAGACAACATTCGCCAAGATGATTCTCTGCCAAATATTAATAGATATAAACAGAATCGCATTTCTCGTGTAATGTTGACGACAGAACTTAATCCCAACCAGACTTGTCTTATTTGCTGAGCTATATGTTGAGGGAAGTCATCGATTCTGTCCCCATATCGTCACTCATATTAAGACATTATCCGAAGACCATCTCTTAAGACAACTCTTAGAACAGATAATTCTGGAACCCATATGAGCAGTGCTAACGACGAGTCAATGACTACCAGATCGGTGCCTCCCCTTCCGTCCCCACCTATTTATCTGTCCGAACGTGTCTCGAGACTGCACCCGATAATACCAATACTTGTTTACTCAGTTAATTATCACTAATTCTTTGACCACTTCTTCTCATCACTACCTGCACAGGTCGTTGTCGTCCCACACAATCTCTCAGCTGTTGTGTAACACAATTTGACATTTAAGTGCACAAACATGTGAACCGATTTACCCAAAAATCATTTTTGACACTGGCCTTACACTACGAGTGCATTACGAAGTGGTGCTGTGCTCGAGTGTTGTCGTAGGGGTCGACACAATTAATCTGGAAGATTGTTTTTCATCGGGGGTCAAGTGTGCGGTAGTGTTCCGGCAGAGACACAGAGCAAGAGCACAAATCACTCGAGCGGTTCGATTGCTTTTTTGCTGTTTGTTTTAGGCTCTAATACAAAAGCAGATTTTGAATTACATCTCGATATTAGTGTTTGTGTCGGCTTCTCGATTGATGATTGGTTTTTGGATGTGCTCGATGTCGGTCGGCATCCGGCACCGGACTGACGAGATTGTCGAAAGCCCAAGCAAATCGACAACTTTCACCAAGACCAAATAATTACTATTGATTTATTCAAACTCAATTTACCACACTGATCATTGCCGTTTTTCCATTTGAACTTATGTGACCATGATCATTATGATTATGGCTATCAATGGCTATTTTTGTTTTAAAAAATAGCTCACAATTGTTGGAAAATTTTCGATATTAATATTTGAGCATCGTAATCGTTAAATCAACTTGCACACTTATCTTTTGGCTCAGTATCCAGTAGAGTGTTTGAATATGTTCGGCCTGAAACCGGATCTAAACTTGCGAAGATTTCAATAAACATGATGAGAATCTGCTTTTAGCTCGAATATTAATTTATTATTCAAATTATCTCGCCAAATTTTCTTCTAATCTTTGCCAATAGCTTGCTCATTGTTCTAGCAGCCGTTCTAATCAACTTGTTCATGTTCAATCACAAGTCGCCCACCAATACTAATTGCAATGACAGGCCTACAACACCTCCGATACAAACCATTCACTGTCTGTCTGTCTGAACATAATTCACTGAACTCATAGATAATTGAGTGAAGTCTTTGCCAATCAATTGATTTGATTTACTTTTTATTTATATATAAAGAATAAATCTCTCTTTTATTCTTATCAATCTAGATTAATTATATTTTGTTCTATAATTAGAGTAAATGTGTTATTGATGTACCCGAAGAAAGCAATCAAACCAAACAAGATATAAATGAGACGCCGTTTTAAGAGGGAAAACGATTTAATAATACTTTTTTCAAAAATTAATTAATTACAAGATTTACAACAATTAATGAATGAAAAATATAATAACTTATATTATTAAAAATCGAGATTTGAATTGATTGTGACCGTTCACTGTTTAAAAAAGTAGCATGGGCCTAATTGTACAAGCAATTCGATAATGTAATGGTAGAGCCAGACAATTGACATAAACATAACAATAGATTGCGAATGAAATGAGTAGTGAACTGAATATTGAGGACTGATTTACTGAGGTATGTGCGGGTGAGCGCGGGAGTGTGTGTGTGCGGCCAATGACCAGACTCAATTACTACTCGCAATAACTGACCAACTCGTTGATAGTGCACGGCTTTCGGCAACACTCGTCGACAATACCCCTCCTGTTTCTGGTGAATCCATCCGAGGCCTGGCTTTCCCGCGACGAACCGCTGCCGAACATATTGAGTGCCTTTTCTGGCTCCAGAAAGTAGTCGTCCGACCCGTCGCTCGGCTTATGGTAATCGGCTTTTGGTGTCATATCGTCCCAAAACGGAGCGATTCCTTAAGTGACAAACAAATCAATCATAACATTAGACGCGTTTGTTTTCACCCAATTTCACAGGCATTGACACATTAATGGGTGATATCAACAACAGTTTTCCCACTATTTTCCATTCGCCAGAAACTATTTATCAGAAAATATTCCTGCTCACATCTAGTCTCAGGGCCAGTTCATCACTAACCCTTATCATATTTGTAATGTTCTAAGGGTAATTTTACATGAATTTCTATTCAAGTCCTTTAAAGTGGATAAAACTTAATCCCAGGTCAAGCATCTACACGGAAAGCCCCTATAAGGCATCTAAACAAGCAAATTATCATAAAAAGAGCAAGGTGACCATTAAAAGAGACAATCAAAGGTCAATTACCATTGTTGAGACTGTTCTGCTTGGAGTCGTCCCTTTCGTTTTGATCCCTCTTCGAGGGACTAAAGTAATTGCCGTCACATAAAAGATTGAGAATTCTGACGATATTAGGGCCGCAATACTTCTGCGAGCGGCCGACCGACCGGCTTCTTATCACGTGACTTAATAACTTGTTCTTCAGCAGCACTGGACTCGACGGCAGACCCTCCGACTGCTCCACAGATGACATAATTACAAGAATAATTAGTGTGGCACTGATGGCCAGGTTGTAGACTGATGTGACGGACGAGCAGCTCATTGTCAGTTGCGGTGATTTAGCTAGTCTTGTAAGCAAGCACATTTAGCCGAAGCGGTCCTAGTCGAGCTAACCTTGCTGTGAACTTTGTCGAGTGAGACCAGTCTTCAACACTTAAGTTACGAGCTATAAGTTGGCCATAAGTAGCATGCTCGTCTAGCCTGGGCTGGGCTGTGCGCACTCGCGCCAACTCTCTCGCACTCTCTCCTTGGCTCTCTCTCTCCCTCTCCCTGACTCTCTCCCTCACACTCTCTCCCTGATTGGCAATCAGTGGCCAACTATCTATCACTTCTAAACAAACACTTATCACTGATCCGTAGTGACAAACAACAAGTGAAATGTGAAATGAGCTGAACTGTGAACTGATGTTCGTCTCGCAGGCCATCGCCAGTTCGGTAGCCTAGCGCTGACCGAACCGACCGGTGGGCCCATCGCTGCCAATACATACAAACACTACACACAAAGACACATCGATTGCCAATATTTGACATAACATAACGGAACTGGTCTGAGCTGGTCTGGCCTGAGCTGGTGCCAGCGCTAATGCCATGGCCATTGGCTGACCAATGAACTATTAGCTAGCAACAATTTTATGTTTGTCTAGATTGTCTGGCTTTGGCCGGCCAATGGAACTGCTTTTGAGGCGGTAGGGCCTCAGTGTCTCTGTCCCTGTCCTTAGAGTGTTGGGCACTGCTTGTTGGGCACCGAATCAATGCCTGTCCGTTCATAACATTCATTTATCCCGATATGTATTATGCCTTAAAAACACTGTTTTCACCGCCAAATACCATAACAGTTATCCAATGATTGCACAAAAGCGAAAACGAAAGTGAAAGGACTTGTTTATCCCACAGACCCACTGACCTCAAGGTTGTCCTCTCTCTCCTCAGCCCAACTCTTATCGACAAAATATCGTGTTTTTCATTCTCTATCGCGAGTCGGAGTCGACAGTCCTCTCGACAGTCGATTCTCCGACAGAAGAAAAAAAATAGAAAAACACATTTGAATCGAGTTCATTGATCCTACAAATAGCACTACAAACAGTTTGACAGCCAGTGGTGATCTTGCTAACGATCAACCAATTGACCAGGCAATCAATCAACAGTAGACAAAACAAAACCAAACCACAACTCAAGCACACACTTCAGTGACTTCACACATACTGTTTGTTGAGATCTAATTACTTGTTAATTGGAAATTGCCTGAACGTATTATTTATCCATGACACGTGTATTATAATTTATTAGTTCTGTTATGCTATTAGATGTATCAATGAGCAATGGATTGAATGTGCCAAGCATATTTCACCTTGACCGATTCTTTTATTGCTTATCAATTCAATATTTATATACATTTCTAACGCATATTTAATCGAAATCTTGAGCCCTAATCACAGTTAACAACAATCAATCACATGTTTCACCTAGTTGCTGTCTCAATATTAGCGTTGATTGAACACTGTTAGCTAGCATGGTGTCAGCCAGTGCTGATTAGTTGGCCAGGAGCAATTCATTATCACTAAAGCCATAAGTTATGGCCCATAACATTGTCGGCTGATTGTAAACACATCCGACAGTAGGACACGATTCTAATCACTAATTAATGTTAACAGTAATAAATGAGCTACCATTCACTAGCATGGTGATTTTCAGTAATTAATTGATTTGCCACACTATTTACACTATGATAGGCTATGAAATTAACGAGTTTATCGAGCCATCGGACAAATACTTGAGAGAAAGGTCAGCTCACATTCAATGTCTGTTTACTTCCAATTTTTTCTGTTTGCTCGACAAATAGATGACTACCAACAGGAAGACGGGCACTGAGACCAAGAGGTAGCTGAAGAAGGATAGTCGCCGCAGATAGTGGACAGAGATCGGGTGCAGTACGAAGACCAGAGACCTGTTCGCGGAGACGATTGCGATCACACAGATGTAAATCATATACTCCTGGCCTCGGAGTGTGTGATCGCATAGATATACGAATTCAATGATCAGACAAATCAATACCAAAGAGTTGATTACAAGAACTCTCTTATAGAGCGAACTTTCGGCGTACTTGGAGTCGAGCACATCGCGGGACAGGTATTTGGCCGAAGGTGGGTAATAATTCCAGTAGACGTTCATCACCAACATCACCACCAAGAAGCCGATGCCAAAGGTCTTCTTGCTCATCATCTTCAAAATGAGCTTGTTTATTCACAGCTGGCTTATTTATAATTAGCAAGAAACAAATAACAAGATGTTATTCTATCAGATAATAATATTTAGAATGATATTCAACGCGATATCATCTGACGATTGAAAATATCGATTGTGCCTTGCTCAGTGACTTCTTGGTGCCTTATTCAGTACAATAGCATCGACTGAATGGCACACGCAATATGAAAATTAGACCAAACATTAATTTTATCTCTGAAAAAATCGATTTACAGACTCATAGTTGACTATTGAGCATGGCTAATTTTACGTGTATAAAAATAAATACAAGCTAAAAATCTCTCTGAATCTAAATTCGTCTCCAGACTGGTAATTAATAAACCATCAAGCTCTTAAAAACAAAATGAAAGTCTATTGTTTTAGATAAGCGGTTATCTAAGATGAGATCACTCTAATGACAAGATAGCTGTCACTTGTGATCGAGGAAGCGATTTATTGGAAGAATAATTTGTATATTTTTGACGAGACATTTGTCGCATCGATGGCTGCCGTCGTTAGCATCGAGTCAAAAGTGAAAGCCTATGAAAATGAAGACATGGTTTGGTAAATCACTTTTTGTTTCTGACACGAAAAAACAAATTCAAAATTCACTTTTGACTCGAAACAGTTAAGTCAATACTGAATTCAATCAGTGCTGATAAATAAAATGCTTATTCGACTCAATGTTCGCATAGTTTTGACAGTTTTATTGTGTTTAACATTCGGTTTGCATTCATTGGACGCACAGTCGGACATCGATTACGGCGATGAAGGCCAGAATGCGGGCGACGTGATCAGCGTCGGTGATCCCGGTCAGTGCACCGGCGATTGCCAGTGTCCAACTTGCCCGGCTCTACCTCCCGGTCAAGATCCTCAGGTGAGTTTGTGGCGCTCAGGTATGATCTGATTTGTTAATTTGCAAATTCAGGGTCTTTTCGGAAAGCCTTCGCTAATGCAGACCCTGTCGGGCGTCAGAGTTAACGGCTTCGAGAACTCATTTGGCCATCGCTTGACTAATCTGGTGTTCGGTCCGGTGTCGACACCACAGCCCGTTGTCACCAGAGTTATCCGACAGACCGGCCAACGGAATAGAGGCCGTGGAAGGGGTAGAGTCCGAGTCAGACAACGAGGTAGAGTGAGAGGCGGTGGCAGAAGACGGCCACCGCTTCGGGGCGGCCGAGGCTTCAGGAGAGGACGGGGCGGCAGAAGAGGACGCTTTCGAGGTGACTATCAATAAGTTTCAATTGAAATATTAAAATTTTTAATCACTTAGATAGAAAATGAGATGCAAGATAACCAAGAAGAGTGTTGAAATATATGTCGGGTAATATTTATTTTTAGATAATTACTAATTCTAAACTCAATTAACATTTTTTATGTGTAAAAACCAAAAGGAGAAAGTGAATAATAAAGCCTAGATTATTATTTTTCAAATTGATTGTGCAATTAATTCAAAACATTTTAATTGATTGTTGTTATGTCTCTAATCTTGTAAAGATCTAAATATTCTAAATAACATTTGAAATATTGCACACAAAATCTGGTCCAACAGATTATTGACTAGAATATTAATTTATCTGAAGAAATTCCACAATCGATTAGCCAGGATCTAGTGGCAAAAACAAGAATGAGCAACCTAAATAACAATTGGTATAGTGGAATGTGGATTATGAGCGAGGCATCCAATCGATGGCCTTTCATCTCATTGGATGACTTAAACATATTGTCGTTGATATCAAATACCAGACAATTATGTAATACTAATAGGATTTGTGAATACGTTTGACACAAAAACAAAATCTTTTGCTTCTATTCCACTCCATTCTGACGACTCAGCGCTGATTCAGTCCATTAAATAGATAACATATTTAGCGCTAATTTTATGATTAAAAGTCTGTGACAAATGTTTGCAGCGATTAATAGACTTTTCTCATTCAGAGTATATATATTGTGATTAAAACATAGTTATTTTAATTGGGAAAATATTTGATATCTTGTAAGTTAATCTCTTAGGGCAAGATAATTTCAGATCAGATATTGTATCATGATAAAAATACTATCTTGAATATTGGAGATCAGCAAGATTAAGTGTTTTGTAGTCATTTAGTTTAGTTATAATTTTAATTCACTACTTGTTTTCTATTTGTTGTTGTCATTGACGATAGATATGTGAAAGTAAATCTAGATGGCTCATTATAATTGCTTCAGCACTTCAAATCATCAAGATAACACGTTTGTTTGTAAATAATGACGCCCAATTAAACATAAAATTAGTTTTAATTAAGTTTATTTTTGGGTGATGCTCGTTAAAAGGGTTTTATTTTGGTAACTGCCAGTTTTGATGAGCAAGGTTAATCACAGTTGCAGGCCATGGTTATTCTGGTTTACACTTTTTCCAATACGAAAATATGAGATACGATCCGGCGATCAGAAAACAGATGGCATAGAAACAGAGCGAATAGAAGGCGATATTCAGATGACATCTGAACGAACGGAACGGATACTGTTTGCACGTGCCGTTCATCAGATTGTGCTTGTATTGGCTCTGTTCGCGCTCAATCTCATTGGACATATCGGCCGAACACTGTTCACAAGCGGCCAACTGTACGCAGTCGAAGACATCCCAATGCCAGCAGCAGATACTGTGCGCCGACTGGTCCGTACTGTTGGTCAGTGGCCACTCCTTACTGGCCGTCGCGTAACACGTCTGGCGAATGTCTGTCAGATCGCAGTCCGCACTGTCGCCGGCGGTCCGGTCGCCGAAGACGACAACAATAACACAAATCAATTGATTTAAATATCTATTGGAATACATTTTTGAATGACAACTAAACATTTGTTTTGCCACCACTTCAGTCAACTCCCACTCCAGTGCTCGATATGAGACATAAAAATTAGAGAAATTCTGAATTCAATTCACTTTTATCTCACATTTAGTGCAATTCAGTGATAAATACTCTGTTTTGATGGCAAAAATAGTTTCCGATTAGTGTTAATCTTGTTTATTCAGGCCTATTGATTGCAGGCGGCAAACGTATCTCAACCTTGTTCAGTTCTGTTTTGATTAACAGTTTCAATAAAATTACTGTTTTTCGGAGAAATTCAGTATTTTCCTACTTAACTAGTTTATTTAATATACTCCAATTAGAAAGGCCCAATCTGTTCGGAATAATAATGTTGAGATTAGCATGGCTAAATAATCGATTTGCTGAGTAATTAAGTTGAGTTATCGCTATGAATTATTAATACCGAATTGGTGCCAGTCCAATTTGGAACTGGGCCTTAATTCTGTCGATGATTTAGAGCTCGCAAAACTGGTTTAACTGTTCGATATCGAAGTAATCGATAGGATTGCGGACATTAATCAGATCCGACAATAGCTCAGTTGGTAGAGCGGAGGACTGTAGTAGCAATGCTGATATCCTTAGGTCGGTGGTTCAAATCCGCCTTGTCGGACA
>JAQGBE010001712.1:0-10160 GCA_034698225.1 Scheloribates latipes | reverse complement strand
GTCTGCAAGAACTTCTGTCTCTCGGCTTTCATCAGTTGATTGGCGCGAAATATGCGCTGAGTTGTGATGACAGCAGTTCTTAGCGCTTGGAAGCGAGTCCTCTCTTCGATCATCAGTTTGCGGGCTCTGAAACATCTTTGTATCAAAAGTGCCGATTGTCTGACCACAAGATATCTCTTTCTTTCCGATTTCATCAATTGGTTCGCTCTGAAGATCTCCTGAACCTTAATGGCCGCATAGATCTTTAGTGGCAGTCTTTGCGCTACAGAAAACTCGAAATTGGGTACGTTTGCCAAGTTTTCTTTGACTGGATGCGTAGAGACAGCCTTCGGGCGCACAGACTTCGGATGAACAAACTTCGGAGGGACAGACTTCAGAGAGACAGACTTCGGACGGACAAACTTCGAAGGGACAGACTTCGGAGGAATAGACTTCGGAGGGATAGACTTCGAAAGGACAGACTTTGGAGGGACAGACTTCGGAGGGATAGGCTTCGAAAGGACAGACTTCGGAGGGATAGACTTCGGAGAGACAGACTTCGCAGAAACAGACTTCGGGCGGACAGAATTCAACTTCTTCTTGAGCCTTTGCGGCAGTCTTTGTGGTACAGAAAACTCGACATTGGGTACGACTTTGTGAGTGTTTGCGAAGTTTTCTTTGAGTGGATGCGAAGGGACACACTTCGGATGGACAGGCTTCGGATGGATAGACTTCAACCTCTTCTTGAGCTTTGGCGGCAGCTTTTGTGGTACAGAAAACTCGACATTTGGTACGACTTCGGAAGGGTTTGCGAAGTTCTCTTTGAGTGGTAGCCAACCAGCGAACCCTTGAGCCGACCGCTTGGCCATCGACTTCTTTGGGCTCACTTTGTTCTCGTTATCGGAGTCGCCGTCCAGCGGAATCCACAGACCCGTTCTTCTGGGTGGTGTCGGTGGCCGAGGAGGCGGATCGGCATCGACGGGCACCGGCAGGAAGTAGGCGACGCTCGTCAGCGGCTGACGGACATACATCTGGTTCGGGTTCTTAACCATTGGGTGTTTGAAGAAGTGGTTCAAATCAGATGACAATTGACAACAGTTTGCAGTCTTTTAAAAGTTTAAATGTTTTTAACGTTTGACGTCTTTTAGTGTTTAAACCCAACGAATATCACTTTCTATTGGCTCAGAGTATCGACTGCTCTGATTGGCTCGCAATGACATCAATGCGCTCGCAAATGAACGAACAACTCTGAAAAGGGCTTAACTTGTCTATGCCTATGAGACATATTAAGCCCTTTTCTGAGTTGTTCGTTCATTTGGGAGCGCATTCACTTGTCTTGTCTGTCATCTGTCGGTAAAGTTGTGGCAAACAATTGCAGTCAAACCCCAGTGAAGACAACTATAAACAGAGTCACGTTTGCTGTTCGACCAGAGCTGACCATTGGATCTGATCGAGCAAATGCCGATTCGTCGGTTCCGATACTCAGTCGACGCCTACCGACTCTTGAGTGGAGTGTTTTGTATATACAAACCGCCGAAGAAGTCATTCAAGTCTAGTCGGTCGACACTGAAGGACAGAATTTGCAATGGTAACGCAATGAGCGTGGCCATGGCCATGCTGGTGCTGACGCCCAGGAATCACTCGACTGATATGTTATTCTCGGCTTTTTCACAGAACTCAATGCCATGGAAGTCCGTCCGCCGCGAAATTATGTCGAAATCTCTGGTCAACTATCATCGGGTCAGAACTTGACTGTAGAAACCAAAGAAAGTTTTGCAGACAATCCTCTGGTAATCGGTCAGCGGTACCAACAACAAGACATACGGCTCACATTGGCCAACAACCCCGGGTGGTTCGGGTCGGGTGTTGTCGTTTGTTTCGTCGGCAGATCGGCCCACAAAGTGTTTGACTTCGTTGACGCTCAGCATTTGAGGGTTTATGAGATGAAGGGTCGGTTCGGGTTCGGCACAACTGATAAGACATCTGAGGGAAAGATCATTGAGAAGTCGACATTCAAACACGTGACCGAAGGCCGCATCGGGAGTGTCATCAGTCGAATGCAGTCCAAGTTTCAAATCCAAATGTATAAGTATATGGGAGTCGACATCAAGTCCGAAGAGGCCTATCAGATGGCCTCCAAGGGACTCATCAAACCGGCCATTCGGAAGAGCCAACCGATGATATACGCCATCCGACTGACCGACGTCTCACTGCCGGACTTCACGGTTGAAATCGATTGCATCAATGAGTTTCCCGAAGCCTTATATGACATAATCCATGGCATTGGCCTCAGACTGGAGACCAACGCGTTCTGCACCGCATTGAGACTCAAACAGTTGGGTCCGTTCACTACAGACCACTCTTTATTGTACAAACACTGGTCGGCAGAACATATTATACAAAACATAAGAACCTGTAGACCACTGATAAGGCCCGAACTGTTCCGACCGGTCACTCAGATGTTGAGCGGGGAGTCGGAGCTCACAGATCACGATATCTTTTTGGACAAACTGAAAAGCGACGCACAAATGGAATAAAAGTGTAAAAAGTGTTTTATTAGCTCAGATGTGATGTTCACCTGTAGTGATGATATCGGGCGAACGTCTCGGCCACCAGTAGTGGAAATACTAACGACGCGTCGGCGTATACTTTGACGGGATTGGCGTCTCTTCTAATCTTACCCCAGGAGACGGCCTCATCGGGTCGCGCGCCCGCGTCACTGCCGTCGAACTCGTTGGCCGTATTGATGAAGACCGAGAAATCTGCGCCATTTCGCTGTCATATAAATTGTTTGACTATTTTGGCAATAAATTGTGATTTGACTCACCATTAGATTTGCATTACAAATATGATGCTTAACGAGACCGCCGCCCAAAATGATCATGCCACTCTTGCGGGCCTTCACTGCGATCGTGTTCACTCGGCGAATGTCTAGCAAGAGTCAGTTTAGTCAAGAGGCCTAGAGGACTTTCCTTAAAATTTGCAAACCTTGCACGATATCGATCTCAAGTCCCGGATTTCTGAATGTGTGAAAGTAAATCATATCTCCGAGTGAGCCGTCGGTCAGCGCCGGACAGAATACGGGGATGCGATTGCGTGCCGCCCAATAACAGATCGACTCTTCGTTGTTGATCTTCTCGCCCAATCGGGTGATCACTTTGGATGGCGACCAACGTATTCCCGTATTTTTCTGTTCGTCGAGCATCTGATCCAAAACCGGTTGAACCCAATTCTCAAACTTGCAATAGTTGTCGTTCGGCACCAATAGATTTCCGATTCTGTTGATCCCTTCGTCCCTCAACTGACTGCCCTTGAGGTTAAAGTCCGCGACATATGTCGAACCCAAACATTTAATGATATCTTCTTCAACACCACCCGCAGTGGTGACAATGCAATCGATCTGAAAGAGTGTGGCAATCAATTTGGGCGCCGATCGGCCGCTCACTGGTCACTAACCAGTCTGTGCTGAACCAAAAACCTTATCGTATCTCTGACTCCACTGGAAATCATGTTAGAGGTATATCCCAAGAATATAGTGCAGCCATTCTTTCGCCGAATGAATTCATCACTCTCTAGGAGGTCCTCTTCGTACGGTTCGTCTCGACATTTCAGCTAAATTTGTGGACAATTTTGACAAAAGTTTCCAATCAATTAAAACTAACCATTTGTTCGATTTGTTGAACCGATTGGCCAAAACTGGTCGCTTGGAATCCAGTGGTCAGATAAGTCTGAAGAAGTGCCGAATGATTAATGCCTTGATTGAAGTCATAGCCCTTGACTTGAGTGGGAAATGCGTCCAAAATCGTTGAATTGGTTTGTCTGCCATTGATTGCTGTCATTTGGTCCGTGGCTTTGGTTTTGACCAGAACTGCCTCTTTGACTAAACTAGGAATCGATTCCATTTTGACTGCAACTACTAAGAGGACAACCAACCGAAGACTAACTGAAAGACAATGTCTTTTAAACGGGATTTTAATTGCAATTTGGACAACAAATGTGAGCAATGATCACAACTTGGAATGTCTTGGATTGGAGTGAGTATAGACTCGGAGGAGAATATAAATATAGATCAGACACGAAACGGATTGAGACGTTTGTCCATTAAATGGTCAGTCAGTGAAACACTCGGTGATAATCACAATTGATTGCGACCACAATCAGACATCTTCTGTGAGAGACCCGAACCAAACATTTCATCAGATATTTGTAAACAAACGCACATTTCTATTGAGACGTAAACAAAGGTTGTGTGCCATCGATGTCGAAGTCTATCTATGAGTACGTCCGCGGCTATGAAGAGTCGTCGGACACCGTTCTCCTCAAAGACTGTTATATTGTGGTCAGAATCGATGGCCAAAAGTTTCATCGATTTTCTAAAAAACACGATCTTTTGCGGCCAAACGACAAACGGTGAGCCAATTTGAACTGGAATAACATACAATGACCATGCTCATTTGGGCAATTGGACAGATGTCTTGATCTGATGAACGAGTCGGCCAGACATGTGATGAAGTCATTCTTCCCGAATGTGGTCATAGCCTACGGTATGTAAACAAGTGGTCAAAGCGATTGATAACTCGATGAGTTCTTAAGGCCAAAGCGACGAATTTTCATTCATCATCCGTCGTCTGTCGAATCTGTACCGCCGAAGACATAATAAGATCCTATCGTTGGTGGTCTCGTCCTTTACCTCAGCGTTTGTCTACTATTGGCCCAAATATTTCCAGAGTGACAAAAGTCTTCCGTCGGTTACCCTTCAATACCCACCGGCATTTGACAGCCGATGCATATTATACCCGAACTCCAAGTTAGTGATGGATTACCTCCGATGGCGACAAGTGGACTGTCACGTGAATAACCTCTATAACACCACTTTCTATGCCCTCACCCGTCAGTACACCAAATATACGCTCAATTCAGACAATTCCTACAAAGTCTGTGTCGACACCAACAACGACAACCGACCGAATCCGTTGACCCCAAGAGAGGCCACCGACCGGTTGTCGAAGACGTTAAGTTCGGACAAACACGAAATTATGTTCAAAGACTATGGAATCAATTACAACAATGAATTGGAACAGTTTAAGAAGGGATCAGTTCTTTTGCTTAACATAAGCGATGAATTGACTAAAAATATTGTCAAACAAATGAACCCAAAGAAGAATGCAATGGATTCGAGCGAAGAGTCGGACATAGATTTGAATCAATACATATCGATCAATCACATCGACATCATTAAGGATAAGTTCTGGACGGACCACCAGCACCTTCTTCAATGATAGATATTAGAGAATGTAGATATAGATTGTAATCATTGATTAGTAGCCATACAATCAATTCGGACATTTGAATGCCTTATTTATTGGCAGCCACTCGTCCAAGAGCAATCTTCACTTTCACTTTCAATTGCTTGATATTACGTGATATATATTCAAATTTGGTGTCTCTTTATTATCATTTAATATGGAATTCATTTGCAAATAAACTGCGAAAACATTATCTAAATAATGAAGATTTTGATGTTTTATTTGATGAATATTGTGATTCATTGGAAAACTCATTCTTTTTCCCACAGTTTGAATGTCCTGTCGAACGAAGAGGTGATCAGATACTTGTTGTCTTGGGTGACGTCAACTGCGGTCACTTTGCCGTCGTGACCGCTCAACGTCTTGATGGGTGTCCACCCGGGATGTGCCCACAGTTTGACGCAATTGTCATACGAAGCGGTGATAATGTAATTGCCGTTTGTCTTCTCGAACATCACTTTGGAGACAATGTTCGTGTGGGCGGCGATCGTGTACTCGACCTTTCGCTCCCTTAAACTCCATATCTTTACGCTATTGTCTTCACTGCCGGTCACCACTTGATAGCCGTTGGGCGAGAAGTCGACCGCTAAGACCCCTTTGAGGTGTCCCTCCATAAACATTACGCATCGGCCGGTTCTCAGGTCCCAAATCCGAGCGAACGAGTCGAGGCCAGCGGTGGCTATCAGTGAGCCATCGCATTGAAAGGCCAGGTCGTGGACGGGCTTACTATGACCTTCTTGATGGAGCACCTCTTCGGCAGCTTCGAGGTCCCAGAGTCGCCATGACTTGTCGTAACAACAAGTGGCTAAGAACCGACCCGACGGGTGGAAACCGAGATGACTGACGCGATTTGGTTCGTGACCTTCGAGGTTACCGATCGGTTCCTCACCTTTGAGGTTCCATAAGTAAACAGATCCGTCGACACCACAAGAGGCAAGATTTAGCTCTTCTTCGGCTTGACTTTTGGTGGAAAACGGGTGAAACACAATCTGTCCGGCGTTGCAGTTATGACCCCTCAGTGTGGACTTGAGATCCAGATTAGGCATTGACCACAGTTTGCATAATCCACTCCACGAAGAGGTGGCCACTAATGAACAGTCGGGACTGAATTGTGCGCTAGAGATCGGTCGGGTGTCACCCACTTGGCTGCAGCTGATCTCGAATCGACCCAAATTTTTGTATAACTCTTGTGACTTCGCCTCTCGTGTCTCCTCTGGGATGGACTTGAGAGCGCGAGCTCTTTCCAGCCTCTCGTAGGCTCTTCGGATGGAAAAGTCTGCGATCCAGAGACGAGCTTGGCGGAGTGCTTCTGCACCTTCGTGGTACCAGGTCTGGGTGGTCTGCACTCGACCAAGATTATCGCTTAGATTCGTGTCAAACAAGGGCAAAGTCCTACCTCTTTCTGTTCCCCTCTTTCGTCTTCCTTCTTCTTCTTGATAGCATCTTGGCCCAACCTCGCCAACAATTGTCTTAATCGTTCCCTCCTGTCGGCAGGCCCTTCGCCGAACAGACCTGGAGATAATTGCGCGATTGAGACAATGTCAATGTCAATGTCAACGATAACAGAAGACTTACAAATCGGTTCATTGATTTGTCTCAAGTGAGCCCTCACTTCGATGTCATCGGTGGAGACCGCTATTTGTCGCGCTTTCTTCCTCTGCTCGAACTCTTCCAATGCCCGCTGCTTTTCCCGGCTCAAGATGTTTGGATTGTCGAGTTCATAGTAGTCTTTGGAAGTGTTGACATTGATATTCTTGGACACATTGCCCGAACTGGTCGACACTTTGCCCGATAGCCTCTGCTTTTCTTTTTCTTCTAGACTTCCGAAATGAATGACCTTTTGCTTCTTAGTGTAACTGATCTCGTCGTCGGACATGATTGAGACGATGGCAACACTTATGCGTTGATATTACCAAACAGTGGTTCAAATACGACAACAATCGCACAGACAAACAAACATTTGCCGACAGACCGAACGCTCTCTCAGTCGTCCACATAAGACGTGTCGACTGTCTCTCACTTCTGGGCATTGCTTTGATTTACCATCGATTAGATTCTGTTAATATTTATCGAGACATCTGGAGATTTAATGATAATTTGGTCAAAAATTGGAGCAAGAGATAAATTAATTATGAATTAACTCAAATAGTGTCAAATGTTTATCAAAGGTCAGAATATGTGAATATTTGCCAAGTTAGAATATTTAAAAATAGCAAACTTTCATCTAGTCTTGATATTTATATCATGAATCATGATAGAAAATAATCTTGGAATAGTCTAGTGTAAATTCAGCCAATAAAATAGATGTAGATATATTTAATCAACAAATCAAATTGAACTTAATTAACCAATCGTCATATAGCATCTAGTTAATAATGAACAGTGTGGCACATGAAATAACCGGTTTGGCCACTTCTTCTTTGGTACCAATTAAATGCAATTATCAGCTCGAATAAGAGGAATTAGCAATTATCACAACTCGTAAACAGAATAGTTTCGGTCAATTAAATTAAACTAAATTCAATTGGATATTCAGTTCGAGTGATTTGAGAGACTGTGCGGTGAGTGTCGAGAGTGAGAGACAGTGACAGTGAATGGCACTCAACAGTCAACTGTCAACTGAATGACGAAATGATAAACAAATCAGTTGTCAATCGTCTCTGCATTTAATCGACGTTTGGATTCAATTCAATTCACATGTCTCTGAATCTCTTCTAATATCATTCAATTATTTAATTGTATTTTATGTCAAATCTAATCGTTTTTAATTGAAATCAATTTATCAGTGAATTGATTGGCAGCAATGGATTCAACTGTCATCATGAGTGCCGAAGAGGAGATCACTCAGGAAGAGCTGATCGACAAAATCAAGAGTAAGTGTTCACTAGATTATAGACTGTCTTCTCATATCCGCCGATGTCTTCAGCCGACAAGTGTCTTGACTCAGACCTCTTCATCAATAAACGGCACGAAATGGAAATCCATTTAAAGTTTTCCGATTCGATACATATAAAGTCGAAAAGTCTTAAGCAAAAGGAAATAAGGTTTAGGCTATCACTCGAAGACTTCGATGACCAAACCGACAATCAGTCCAATGGCATCAGCAATAACCACAAGAGTCTCATCGAAATCTCAGTGATGAATGGCACGGAATGCCAATTCCAACCTCAACAGCCGAATGGACGGCATTATGATCCCAAAGAATATGTTTTGATGCGAACAAAAGTCACCGAAATGGAGGAAACGGTAAGCGATAGGAATTGCAAAAGAGGTGACAATTAATTGATCGGTTATTGGCTTCGAAAGGCAATTCTCATAGAACTACTGGTTTGCGAACCCGATTGCGAGCCGAAGAGAGTCGGCTTTTGCAACATATTTGGATCCAATCTAAAAGAGTCGAAAGGAATCGTTTCGATGCCTTTCAACGGAGAGAACAACAAAATTGTTGCACAACTCCAATGTATTTTGCCTTCAATGCAAACCAATTATTAACCTAATATTTATTTGTATTTCAGTGGAATATCTAATACTGAATCCAATTAAAGGCTTCGAGGACTTCCACAAAATGATTTCAGTGGAGAGTTGGCTCAAGAATGTCAAAGATATTGGTCACAGAGGGGCCGGTATTGCCCGTAGGACTGACCGCATTGAGAATATTCTGGAGAACACAATCGCTTCCTTTAATTTTGCGAGTCTTCACGTAAGTAAACACAAATCTAATTATCATTTGATTACGAGCTCTGATCTGATGATTCTCTGATTTACTCTCTTTGATCATCAAATATGAAATGTCATGACATTTATAAATCATATTTTCCAAGAATAAGAATAATTAGGAGTAAAACGTTGCGCTTCGCTGTGTTAATGTTATATTGTATGCAAGTTCTGATCAGTTATTGTTGTATATCAAGGAAATTCAACCGAATTCACTCAAACAAATTTCACACTTCATTTGTTTGCTATTATTTTAAAATAATTTGTTTTTCAAAATATTTGAACAATTTTAGCGAATAATTGGCAAAATTTTATGTTAGGCTTTAGGTTAACAACAAAATTATTTGTCACATGAAAATTTCCGAATAAAACTAGTTATCGCCAAAACAGGAAAGATTTAAAGGGAATAACTCAACAAAACTCGAAGTTTATCAAACATTTTGACACATTTTTGACGTTTTCATAGAATATGAGTTCAATTTTCAACCATAAATAGCAAAGAGTCGGAGATAACCCATATCACAATCAAATGGCAGAACATTGGAGTCAAACATCGAAAAGCCTTCAATCAAATAGATTTATCCGATTCTTATTATCAAACAGAATATTCCAATTTATCACAAGTCTATCATTGAGGGAGTGACTCACTAGTGAAGACCTTGACAATCATTGCCACAATGAATGCTAATTTAATCAAGTTAAATCATCAAGGCAATATAATTGCGAGAGTCCCAACATCTGTTATCCGTTAGTTTACTTACAATTCAAAGAAAATAATCTTTATATAGAACAGTTGATTATTGTTAATAAAATATTGGTATGATTGAAAAGTCTTTGAAACAGACTATATAGACACGACTTTAAAAATATTTTCGAATTGCAAAATTTAGCTTTTACATTCAAGGTAACAAAAACCAAGATTCATAAAAATTGGTGAATCTGGTCGGATCCGGTGGACAGCCAAAGTTATGTCTCTTATAATGGGACTCTATGGACAGGATGTCAAAAATACTCGCTTGAAATTACTAATTTAGTGGATGATAAATTTTGAGATTCATACATTTTCAGAAATTTCAATCGTTAAACTAACTATCTACATCATTAGTGACCATTGATCAATTGATCTTCACCCGAAACATGACCTCTGAAGATGTGACTTTT
>JAQGBE010001711.1:0-10163 GCA_034698225.1 Scheloribates latipes | reverse complement strand
ACTAATTGGTTGTCCGGATCCGAGAGGACAATGGTTTGTTCAATAGTCAACTGTTCTTCACTTTGTCTGCAATTTTGTCCGCACGTGAAGACCAGAATAGTTCCAAAGTCGAGGTCAGGAATCGGTTGTGAATCGTCCGATGATCTCAAATAAGAGATTAATGCCGGCATCAGCTGAAACTCGAAGACCCGATCGCTTCCACACGACTGACACTTCGAGACATTAGTCTTGTGTTTATCGCTATTGATTAGAGGCGTTCCCATCCATTCATAACGAATCACTTGTTTCGGACAATTGGACAGCCGTTTGAAGAATTCATAGTTCTTGCGGTCGTTGCCATAAATTGATTCCAAAAAGTTCTGTTCGTAGGCCTCACCCGAACCGCCGGCCGTTGAATCACTTGATGACTGATTGCCTGACTTTTCGTAACTCTCTATTAAGCCATTTATGTGTTTGTCATCACTTCTTTTGTGATCTTCTGGTTCGGCAATGACAGAGACATAAAGTGGTCGGAAGAATGCGGTCGATGTCACTGGAATTGACTGATTGTTGGTATCGGCACTGCACTGAACAGACAGGTTGGCTAATGACTGGACACAAGTGTCTGTGTTGTGTTCATTATCTTCGATACTATCTTCGCCCCAATCAGTCTCGCCGTCAATCCAAACATCACCCGAATTAGTCGCCGATTGACTAACTTCGGCACAAGAAGTAATAGTTCTTATGGCTAACCACTTGTTCGGACAATTGAGACACACAAACAAATAGATGATCCGATCAGTGACCGAGTCGTCGACCGGACACGAAATTTGCAAGACTTGTGTCAACCGTTTCCGACAAGAATCGCAAACCAAAGACTCAAAACTTGTGACCAATTGTTTGCTTGCGTTCAGACTGAGCACAGAATAACCACCTGAAGGATACATCAAACATTTGATGAACTAATCGTTATAATCAACAATTGATACCTATTTTATTGATTCTAAACGCCTGGCCATCACTGGTCTGGTCATCGGTTGCGATATCGCCGTCGATGAGACCAATGAACAAATTGCCGTCCATTAGGCAGAAAAGTTGCGGAACTTTGCGAAAAAGTTGTGTCAATTGTTTGCAAACACTTAATGACAACGTTTAAACCGGTTTTAACTTAAAACCGAAAACCAATTGAACACAATTTTGCTGAAGACTTGCGATCCGTATGCCAACCAAAATGTGAGGCCTAGTGATGAACATCACCGCCGAATAGATATAGAATTGGTGTTTATTTTTAGAACAATTAGATAATCGTTTGCCTTGAGTTGACAGCTATGAGAGTAGCATGATATGTTCAAGGTCCACAATCGCAAGATGCCATAGTCGAGGCAGTTTTTCCTTCACCGCCGTTGACAACAGAGGTCTCAATCGCGTCGGACTTTTTGGTCATCACTAATAGCGAACAATATTTTGATTCTTTGTCCGACATTCCGACAACAGCTTTGGTCCTATTCATGATAGTGCCGAACAGTCGCCCGAATACTTGACGCGTGTGTCTCCAATAGTACCAAAAGCAAACACTCAGATAACCTGTTCTTCAACACAGAAGTAGAGGTAATGTTTGGATAAAATTGAAATCCGATTGAAAAATGAAAATCAATTAAAAAAATTCAATTAAATTCATTTAATTTGCCGATTATTGAGTCGATTCTTAGTCTCAATTGCGGTCAATATGTGGCCAATGGTTGTGGACATCAGTCGCGACGAATGCAAACGAATGCTCAGAAGATATGGTAAGTGTTGTGCCGACCGATTGTCGACAATATTTTGATTCAATTAAATCTAATCATTACTTCAATACATACCTAATATTGTTATCAATTCTTCTTCGGTTGCCTCTCAATGAAGAACTGGAAGCGTATTCATCGGTAGTGACGGCTCTTAGAGCACAGGGAGATCTGAATAAAGACAAACGGAAAATACTGCAGGACTTGTCTTCACTGCTCAGGTTTGCCGAAGAGCTGCCATCGAGTGATCGTTTACATTGAGTCTCGTTTAGCATAAGTCTTGAGCGCCATCGGGCAGAGGTTCGCCGGGCGGTCAACGATGAGAAACTCAATACAATCGCACACCACATGAGTGGCGGCAACACTCTTACCGAGTGGACAATAGAGGGCCGACGACTCATTCCTCTGCTGCCACGACTTGTGCCGCAGACCGCGTTCACAGGTATGGCCAACAGTGCGGCCAACGACCAGACGGCGCGCAACCAAATGATGTTAAGCCCGTCGGAGACTGGCATCAAACCAATGGAGACAAACCACTCGTTGGATGAGTCGGTGAGCACATCGACACCCAAAAGACGGCGTATCGACAGTCAGAGTCAGTCCCATCTGATCCCAGTTAAATCAAGTTCCATCTCTGAGCCGATTGTTGTCCAAAACACCTCAAATCTCGTCGCTAACCATCGAAATGCTCATCCAATCACTTCTCGAACCGTCAACCCCAGCAACTGCTATACAGTGGCCGCCACTTTAAGTCCGCAATCGGTGGGACAGTCGGGAGCGCGCGTTATCTTCGTGTCGACACCGACCACAGCCCAGGCGAGTGCCAATACATCCAAAGGCGTGACCGCCATTCCACTGATTTCTCGGCACACACTCTCACCGCAGAAGCCCGTCATTGATGTGCCCAACACGCGAATAGCCAAGCAAAAGCCGGGCCGACCGCCGGTCAACACCTCGATTGTCGGTCTGATTGGCGTCTCTGGCAATCAAAGCAATCAGAAGACAAGCAAAACGCCAGCAAACAAGACAATAGTGAACCCGACAAACGTCTCTTTGGCTACAAATGTCACGCGTTTGCCGTTCATTTCGGGAACGCAGGTCTTCGCCAAGAACAACGGTCAGCAACAAGTGGTGGTATTTCCGGTCAACTCTCGGCAACAATTGTCGGTTCCAATCAGTCAAACAGTGAAAGCCATTTCAATCCCATCTTCGGGTCCATCGGTGACCACCGCTGCGCCCATAATATACCAGAGCGGGTCAAACGTGAAAGGTGTTCCTCGCGGGCAGACCCCGAACCTAATTATAATGCAACAAAAACAGTTCGTTCCGACCCCGAAATCAATGACCGGGTCGGTGCCGGCCACGGCTATCACTCTGTCGAAGGCCAGTATCGCCAAACCTCAGGTAAAGAGTCAGATATTTCCAGGCAAGAAGACAGTGGTCGACATCGGGCCCAACACTAAGAGCCAGACATACACTTTGAGCGACAACTCAAAGATAATCACCAAACGAATCCAGACTTCATCGAAATCTCTTCAGGAAATGAGTATAAACTTGTCTGAATTGAACCAAAGAGGAGGTGTCCTCGAAATCGATGCCTCAAACGAGGCGTTCGCCGGACTGTTCAGCAGTTATAACAAAGTAAGTGACGGATTGTCAGACTCTTGACTGATCTCTTGTTATGATCTCTTGTCGTGATAAAGAGCGGAACCATAACCCAGAACGAGCTGATCGAGATCATCAAGAAAGCCCAGCAGTCGTCGCCGGGCATCGCGACCATCGACCCGCGGCTCAGCCACAGCACGGAAGAGATGCACGACTCGTCTTCCGAGGACACGGTCTCTACCAGTGAATCGCCTTTACATGAGATGCAGACCGAGTTCGGGGATCTGACGGACAGTGTCTGCGGTGAGAGCGGTGTTAAGACATTGTTAGACAAACAGTGATTGGCATTCATCGCAAAGACATCATTGAATTGTATAAAACTATTGACTGAATTAACTGTAATATTAATAACTGTTTAACATTTAGTTAATTTTAATCTAATTAATCGTTTCTCTCAATCAGTTTTAATAAATTTCATTTTTATATAACGATTTACTATTAATAATCTATTTATTGAATTCATTTATTCGTTTTTAAACAAGTTATTTGTCTCTTATTTTTCATTGTATTTTACATTTTGTGTTCCGTTAAGGCATTTAATTATTGTATAAGACATTCATCGCAACACTCATTCATTCATTGATCAGTTGACACATCTCTTGGTTGATAATTATTTAATGAAATTGTTTTCAAAAATTGGCTAAATTTTTGTGAAAAATAAAGTCTATTGATTATTCTGGCCGATTGTGCTCAGTGTTCACCTTGATACTAATCGGGTGCTGGGATAAAAAGCCTTTGACGAACAGCCTTGCGTTATGCATTATCTTTTTTATCATGGTAATATCCGTTTGCATAGACCCTACTAATATAGTGAAATTGCACCTAACTCGTCTAAATCTCGACTGGTCTGAATACAAGCAAGCTCAAATCGCTCAAATCGCTAGGTTGTGTCTGTCGGCAATCAATTTGATCGCACATTTAGCGGAACACACAAATGGAAAGCTATTTATACCCATCGAAGACATGATTGGAGTCGATGTCGATGTCTGTCAAACCTGTTTAACTCGCTTTTCGATTCGACTTAAAATACTATTTTCATTAATAGCACACATTCTCGGAGCTCTCGATTGGAGTCCGCTATTGAAAGCCAGGCAGTAGTTATGCAGTTCTGCCTCCAGTGCTCTGTTCGAGGCTCTGCTCCAGTCCTCCACTCCTGTGTAGTGTAGTCTTGTGTCCTATTTTAATGCCTCTTCTCATCGAAAGCCCAGTTATATTCGGCCACCGGGTCTATGACTCAATAACTTTGTGCACAATTCACTAAAAGCCAAATTCAAATCACCTTTTTGTTCAATGAATTGACAACAATCTGTTTTCTCCTAATTTATTTCATTTTTTGACTTCATTTAGTGATTTAGAAGAAAATTATTTTTTGCGAAAAGTTTTCGGTTTGAAAGTGGTTTTCGTGTTAACCGTTAGATGTGTTGTGATATGACCTGGGATTGGAACCACTGATCAATATTCAACACTAATATTTCAATATTTAATGTGTCGACTGATCGACTGATTTCTGTTTGCAAAGAACTTTCTCAGAGATAATCTGCAATCGCGTCAAACAGTTAAACAAACTTTTGCTGAAATGTTTGATTTGTTGATTGCAATCCTTTGATCGTCGACTGGGAAGACAAGCAACGGATCAGTTGAAAGCATGAATTCGTTCGTCCGGTTATGTCTCGTGTCTTCGGCGGTGATTGTGTGCCAATCGATCCGATCGATCCACTCGTCGGACACACCATTAAGTGATAATCAGAACCAAATGGACATCAAATCAGTATTGAGTCGCTTAAGACGTCAAATAGAGTACAGCGAAAGCGATTCAATTGGTTTGATGTCCAGTAATAAAGTGAACGAATCGACCAAAAGCTCAAACATATCTTGGGATGAGATCAACGATACTTTCGACAAGTATTTGAGTGAAGAAGAAGTTCAACAGAAATGGAATCAAATGGAACAGAATCTTAAATCTGGTAATTCATCTCATTATTCAATTGCCTCGAAAGTTGTTTAACGGATCCGCCGATCAATAGGTGTTAGAACACTGTTGCGGTCGATATTCCCGAAGATAGTGTCCATGTCTTCGGACGCCAAAGTGAGTGGCAATTGTTCGGCAGGTCTTCTCAAGTGGATCGTCAGCTTAAGACATCTGAAGAGTTGGGCCGTCAAGAGTGAGTCATCCCTAGACTAGACTAGATTAAATAGCCAGATAATAAATGAGCAAGCTCGTTTGCGTGACCATTTCCTATGATAATATTCTAATTGGGCATTAAAACAAATAACTAGGCCATAGTTTGAGAACTCATTGTTCGTATAACTAGGAAATTAAGCGCGAAGTGAATCCAATTAGGCGGCGATCGGACTAATAGTGTCGCCGACAGTCTGTGATTCGATTTAAATATATACTTAATTTTAATTTTATTGCAATTTATTTACTTTTATTACACATTTCGTGTTATAACGACAATTGGATTGGAATTAGATTCCGATTTGAGATGCGATTGAGATATCAGTGCCTAATCGCGATATAAACGATGATTTCTGGGTCTCTAATGACAGTAAATCGCAATTTATCAGCAAAATTATGCCGAAAATAGTGTTGAGTTGTAATGGTTTTACTCAATTGATTAATAGCTGGATATAAATGTGTTTGGATCGGCGATCAACCAGCACAGACAGGTCAAGTGAGAGTGATATATTGAAGTAGAGGCTGAAAACATCAAGGTATTTGTTGCAAAAGTGGATTACGAAGCAAATTCCAAATCAAATAGAAGCAGCTAGGGCATTTTGACAGTTAGATCCAAGAAGAGATATATTGGATACACCCGCTGGCGATCCCTGACTTGAACTGAGTTGCGAAACCTATTTTAGGAATAGAAATTGAATTACACAGCACTGCACAACACACTAACCAAGCTATTTGCCATTCGATTGGCTTTTTGTCCAAAAGACTCGATTAAAATCAATTATCAACTGTTTGTGATAATAATTAATTACTTCCGTGTCATATAATTTGCGGCTTTACTGACAAAACTAATACAAATCCGATTAAAACATACGTCTAATTGAAAACCAATCAATCGGTCGGATAGATCTCGAGTGTCGAGTCAATCGACCGAATCCCAGCACAAAAATCAAAAGCCAATCTGGCGTTTGCCTCAAGCGGTCTGTCTAACCGGCGATGACCATGCCAATTTGCATGATCAATCACATTTAAATCGCTTGAATAGATTTGAATTAATGAATATCTTATGCAAATTTCGGAGCCATTAAAACCGTGCAAATTTAAAAAATGACAGAATCTTTGACAAACCCCGTGAGGCCTATAAACTAAACTTGACACAATTGCCAGATAAGATAACTATTTGTTTTGATGCCAATTATCGACAACAATGAGAGAACAATCTCAAAATCAATAGTTCTGATGTGTTTTCCAGCAAACATCTAGCAATCAATCATCAAATGAAGTGCCAAAAGTTATTGACTATTGTCTGCTAAATCTTGCAAAATAGCTGTCAAAGCGGTGATAAAATTGCTAGATAACAATGTTTGTCCGTTCTAGTGTTGGACGCCACCGGCAAACCTCCTTCAGGTATCTTCGAAGGAGTGGTCACAATGTTCGGTAACTACGAGGAGTGCGTCAAAGTGCGAGTCGCCGACGACGACGACCCAGAACTGGATGACGAGGGCAGCGAACTGTCCCCTAAAGAGTTCTTTAGGGGACAGTTCTGTGTCGCCGAATTCAAGCCGTGGCTGCCAAAGAAGCCGCCGTTTTATGGCATGAGCTCAAAGATCAAGGGACTTCTTCGTGAGAATGACGACACGGTTTGTCACCGAATCAGACAATTGATTACCAATTGATTGTGTCGTTCGCATCAGGTATACAACGACTTCGCCGATTTGGCCCTATTCTTCCACTTCATCACATTCCGAATGGACTTCTGCGTGCCGTCGACGTGCACTCGCGAAGACATGCAGAAGATATCATCGCTCAGTAATTGATTAGCAAATTATTCATCATTTTAAAAAACATTTCATTCGCTTTCGCTTTAGTTGCGAAAAATCTCGAATTCAAAGCTAGAGTTTTGCGCTGCGAAACGGCCAACGATTATGTGGTTTGGAATTCGTATCAAATCGCAACCATGTATTAAATCGAATTCTACATTGATAAGCTGATAAACTAGCTAAATCAAACCAATTTCAGATCGATTCTGGGAGTATTATCGCTGGCTATAATCGCTTCGACGATCATCACTCTATTGATTGACTACTTCTCGATTCCGAGCATTTCATTCGACTCGACAATAGTCCGATCGCTATCTTTGCTAAACTCGTGGAACGATATATTCGGTTCGGGAACAGTTGGCCACAAACCGGTACAATTGTACGGCATTCGCAGTGTAGTTCTTCTCTGGATTATCATCGTTCACACGGTTGTTGTGGTCGACTTCCAGTACTTCCGTAAGAGCTATAAATAGGTATGTATTTGCACACAAATGGTAATTTCAGACCATTCCAGGAGAGATGCAGACCCTGAAGATCTTGGCAATGAAGTGGCCCATGCAGATCTTCACAAACAGCTTAGTGCAGTTCGAGTGTCTGATCTTGATCTCGGCCTTCTCTCTGGCCTACTATAACATTGGGAAACCCACCAAAGAAGTGATAGTATTCGTGGCAAAGAAATACCTCAGGTATTGGTTGATTGACTTAATTGCCATCCAATCACTAATCCAATCAATTGATCCGATAATTGGCGCGAAGAGTGACACCAATCATAATATTAATCGCGTGCATAAGCATTCTTCTTCCGGTTGTGCTCACCCGCGGCCCTCTCACCGACGACTTCATCGCAAAACAGGCCCAACAGTGTCAACACTACGGCCTCTGGAATCTGCTTTACATCCAGAACTTCTTCAGTCTCGACAAAACTGTATTAGCGTTCAATGTGTGTCTCAATTAACTGTACAAACAATCTCTATCTCATATAGTGTTTGTCCAATACCTGGATATTCTGTGTGGAAATGCAATTATCGATAATATTTATACCGCTTTTGGCCTTATTTCACAAAATCAATGACAGATCGACGAAAGCCTTTTGGCTTTTACTGCCGATTCTGTGTGCAATCGGTTTTGCAATTAACGCGACAATCGTTTACTTTTACGAATTGCCGCCCAATTTCTTTTGGACACTTCCCGACCCCGAGTATGACCTTTGGAGTTGATTATCAATTTGTGCTAATTTACATTTAATAACAGACAGCGAAACGAATACTTTTATATTTATTACTACAAGCCGTGGACACATCTCTCGGTGTTCGCCATCGGCTTCTATGCGGGCGCTCTCAGACGGATCACCAAATCAGAGGAATCCAATCACTTCGACAAATCAGTTCGTGGCTTCAATTCCCATGACATCTTTACAAATAGGCTCTCTTATCAGGTCAGGTCATCAACTGGCTGGCTAATTAGCTTGGTCATTATTTTCGCTCTCATTTACGGCTGTCACGACTGGGTTGTCGGAGAACTGCCTGATGTAAGTGTTGACCACAAGAGACTGTGTCTTCAGTAAACCGATCTAATGATTGTGTGTCTACAGCCGTCGGTGTCCGCCATATACGACGCCACTCAGAAGATATTCTGGTCGTTAGCCAACTGTTGGATCCTTTTCCGGATAACCAAGAATCACGAACAACACAAACACACTATAATAGAGAAGTTCTTCAGCCACTCGTGTTTCAAGTTCTTGGGTCGACTCACTTTAGTGGCCTATCTCATGCATCCGATCGTCCAATCGTGGCTCCTCTCGAGCCAACAGCAACACCTCTACAGTTCCAGTATTCTGATGGTGAGAATCACAGAACCAAGAATTCAATTATTGACCACCGATTGTCTCATTTAAGGCGTATATCATAATGGGAAACATAATATTCACATATTTGTTATCATTTCTATTCTCGTGGACACTTGAGATGCCATTGTGTTCGGTATTGAGCGCCAGAATAATACACTATCACAAGACTGATCCGAACGGAGCCATTATGAATAAGACTGTCCAAGACTATGGTTCGTCATCACAAGAGAAGAATGAAATCGAATTAGGGATCACCAGAGAAAGACTATGATATTTGTTGTTTGGTTAAAATAAACTATATTTAAGTCAATTGATTTGACTTTTATTTGTAATCAATTCATTTGATTTGACATAATTTAGTGCATTCTTCAGATAATCGATTGACTTCTGTCGGCCCAACAGTTCCAAAGTCTCGCCAATCGGTGGACCGCTTCTCAAGTTTTGCAACGAAAGCCTCAAAATCTTCATATATTTATTGATTTTCATTGTCTGCGAAAATCTTTTGTTGAATTCGTCTTTAATTAGTGGCGAAATGTTCTTCAGATTGAATTCAATCGTCTGATCGAAGCTATCGATTAAATCTATCATTGATTGCAAAACAGATTCAATATCTTCACGACTGCCAACATCTTTGATATTCCAATTCAGTTCCGGAACTCTCCATAAATACATGAATTCATCTCTCAATAGGTCTTTCAAAGTGAATATTCTTTCCTAAAAATTGAGCAAAACTTTTAGGACTTCGTCTGCGAATTCAAATAACACTTACTTTACTCCAAGAGATCAAAAATTTCAAATAATTGTCGTCCAAATTGAGTCCTTCAGAACTGCCGAATCTGGTTATCAACAAATGCTTCAGTTCTTCAATCAACTTCTTCTCAAAGCCATTATCCAAA